>CM037851.1:157904929-158118267 GCA_021234595.1 Delia radicum | reverse complement strand
AATTTATAACACTTGTTCGGCACGAAAAATAAACAAATATTTTCTTCTACGAAAATTTTGTCCAGACTCTTTTATAGCCGATATGGGCCATAATAGTTTAAGAGCAAATCTCAAAAACTAATCAATAAAAATAAATAAATTTAGGTATAATTATTCCTCTTGCCAAGATATTTCTGCAGTCCAAAATTACCATTTTTTGTGCTGCCTAGTAAAGAAGATATGGCGGTTTTCGCTTTTCGAACACGCGAAATTAAGCGAAAACGCATCTAAACTTCAATATGTATTGATTAAACTTAATGGGTTTGCTAATAATTCTTAATATAATCTTTATTCCAAATTTCATAAAAATCCGTCCATACGTTTTTAAGATAAGACGATGTCCTTACAGGTATCCTTTTGGATTTAAGAAAATTAGAGCTTTTTTTAAAGTCTAAGCTTGAGTCTTACTCTGTGCTTAGTATCAACGGCTTTCCGTAAACATAAACTTGTTTTCAAGATTTTTGAAAATTGTGTTCAATTCAAAATATTTATTTTTTGGAATCTTACGAAATTTTAATTTTAACGCTTTCCCGCTTCCGAACTGTGTCATGCACACAAAAACTGCTCCACAAAAAGTCTTGTAAATTTGGCTATCTATCAAAATTGCTTAAATTCTTATTATAAATCAAGCATTTGGCACACTTAAAACCAATTTATAAGAACAATTTAATGTATTCCAAGAAAATGCTAGAATGTTATAAATTTTATTTTTAAAATACAATCATTACACTGTGTGTAATTTTTTAAGTCATGGCAAAATAACCATATACGGACACCACTATGTGCTAAAAGACTAAAAAAAAGAACCCGTGTTCTCCCAATTTTTCCCACAGTCATCTCCTTTTTTGTTTATGAGCCGCCAAAGATTTGGGGCCTCGGTATCATTTTCGCAAAAAAGTGATAATTTTCTCAGGCTCATATCTTGCAAACCGTTTCAGAATTTCGATTTACTCTCTATGGCAATTGCGAACATATAAAATCATAAAAACTTCACCTTCCGGATCAAAATCGCAAAAAACTTAAAAAAATTCGATTTTTTTTACCTTTTTTCCCGTGTTCAGGTCCATAGGTAGCAAACCGTTCAAAATTCAAGGAAAACAATCAACTACAAAAATTTACCTAAGATCTCAATAAACAAATTTCTGGAACATATAAACTTCCTAGAGATGATTCTTAACACTGTTTAGGTAGCGCGCAAAAGTGAAAAATTTTTTAATTTCATTTTTTTTCTCCTGTTCAGGTGCATAGGTAGCAAACCCAATTCCCAATTGTCCGTATATGGTTATTTTTTTTCGTGTTGCACTGTGTTACACGAAAACGACAAAGAACAATAAAATTTCGACTCTTGGAAACCACCCACATACACTCACAAGAACTTTTCCATAAAAAATTAATGTAATATACAGTTAAATTACCAAAGATATATATTTTTTAACTTTCTGTCTGTTATTTAATAAACAAATAAACAAAAAAACGGACTTTCCGTTGTAGTTAAAATATTCAGTTAAAATTTTCTATTTAAAACAAAAAGTTATATTATATTGAGTATTAAAATAAACGAAAACAATCTATTGCTTTTATGGATTTTGTCAATTAATTTTTCAACAATTAAAAATAAACTAAAAAATACAATTGTTCTAAACGAAAAGTAAGTAGTCCTGTTTTAACTGATTTTCAGTTACTTTAATGTGTATATTCAGTAGTCTTTACGGAAAAAATATTGTGAGTGTATGTATATCTGTGATCCTTTTGCTACACTCTAATTAATTGTAATTTTTAATTTTCACATTAATTAATTGTCATATTAGTTTTTTTACTATTGTAAGTTTGTAAATTTACAAACAATAAGAGTAAAAAAAATATTTTATTAACAAAATACGCACATAATGTTCAATTATAGACAAATAATGCCTGTTTTTACATTATGTGTGTATTACTGTTATTCAAAGTGTGTACAAAATAATTCTACGCATTTGGTGTTCATTTTTACTCACTATGCGTTATATTACACAAAAATTTCCACAATTTAAAGTAGCAAATTTACAATCATTTTTTAGAGTGTACCCGTAGACTTTTATTAGATCTAACATTAAGGTAATGAATGCTCAGAAAACTCAACATTTACAATAAAAATTTTATAAAATAAATTTTTTGATGGATTGGTAAAATATAAGCGCTTAATTTAGAAAAACATACTATTAGGTCAATGCTCCATGACTTACATGAAGTACTACACTCATAAAAAAAGCCCGTACAAATAGTTTTAAATTTAGCCACGGCAACAGAAAATAGTACCGGAATTTGAATGAAGTTGAAAATCACAGTCAGTTAAATTTAGGTGACCTAAATTTTTTGAAGAACTAAATTTGTGTAAGCCACATATATATTATAGAGAGTACAGGTAGTTAATATAAGACTACTTCATAGCTTCGCAGTCTTTGGTCCATTTTGCTATATCCCTATTAACTGGCAAAATTTGTAAGTTTGACAATCGCGAATTACGTAATGTTAGGTCGAAAAATTTGTTCTAATAACTAAAGTTAAATCACTCTAATAACTTAAGTTAAATCTGTCGCGTTCAACCCTCACAAGAGAGTTGCCACTACTTATACTTGCCACACTGGTATCTGACTCGGTTGGGCGGGTGTTCGTTGCGAAAAATCTGGAAAAGTCCAGTCTTGATGCTGAGTGACGTTGGATGGGCGTTGCGAGTTCCCACCGAGGCTTCGATGAATTATCCTTGGCATCAAGTCCATTATTCGGTCTTCAAAGTTTTTCAAGTCATCACGAGTCACCGTCCTGGCAACATTTGCCTGCTGATTGTTTTGAGCTGGTGGTTTTAATGGAACATTGCCTTTGCGAGACGCATCCACCACTCCGATAGCAATCATGCTACTAAATGTCGGGGTTACTATAGTGCTGTGCCCCGACAGACTACCTCCACTAGCACCAACTCTTCCTCATCCGGAAACTCTATCATCGTTTCATTCATGTTAGCCGTTTTCGGAATGGCTTCCTTGTCACTGCCAACTGGGTTTGTACTCCTCGGTAGCGTTGGAGGCATTCTGCAACTGTTACGGATAATCACACGAGAAAGACAAATAAATCAAAAGTACCAACCAGCAAAACACGTACCAACTGCCCAGATCTGAATCTATAAAAGCAGCAAAGCTGTGTGGCACATCGCCGCCAAAAATGTTAAATACCCAACGAAGGGCTTAATGATTCGACATACGAAATAATAAAACAATAAAATTAATGTATCTATCGGCTGCTAAATTAAACCAATATACCAAAATGGGAAAAATACAATCCAGAATAGGGAGCGAAACAATCCGAAAAATGAAAAAGTCAAAAGCCAATGATTACAAGTTTGATCAAACAAACTATGTATCAAACATTATCAAGTAAATGAACCTTGATAGTACTATACCAATCTTTTACTGTTAGACTCGAGTAGAATCTAACAGTAAGATTGGTTTACGGAGAAAGGTGAAAACGTTATAATGGTTTAACGAATCTATAAAAAAAATTTTTTTTTTGATAATTTGTTGTATGTTTTCGAATGATATCGAAGCTATACTAAGCTCATAAAAGTCAAAAAATTTAGTTTTCAAAAAAAACAAAATCAATGAAAAAAAAAAATGTTCCAAAGATTTTAAAGTTGATGCAGAAAATGTCGCAATATTTGTAGTTCTCAAAAATTTGTTGTTGCTCTATGTATATGTGAAAAAGGTATTGTGGTTCGTAAATCAAAATGTTAAAAAAATGTAAAAATTACAGCGTGAAATAAAGTTCTACTTTCTGAAGGTTTCGTACAAGTAATTCAAATATTCTCCAACCACTACTAAATCCGGTTGTCGCTACTAAAACATATAATCTATACTTAAGTGATCTTACACTGGCGTCGCATCAACAGCGCGTCTTCCGTTTCTACGTCGCAATTAGAGTGTCTCTACATCGGATCTCTAAGACTTACGTAGAACATCACACTCGGCGGTTTTGTTAATATCGTTGCAGCCGGACCCCTTACGAATTGTATGACCGGGACTCACAAAATTAAAAAAACCCGAATTTGTTGGACGGTATCCATCAAAAAAATCACTGTACTTCACCGACATTCAAGTTGCTCTCAGTTCTCAAAAAAAATTTTTTTTTTTGTTTTAATTTAATTTTATTCAAAAAAACAAAAATCGTAATAAATCGTTTTCCCGTTCGTGCCCCACTTTGGGCGCCAAAAAATGTCGCGTTTCAACCCTCACAAGAGAGTTGCCACTACTTATACTTGCCACACTGGTATCTGACTTGGTTGCGCGGCTAAGGCTCGTCCGGCTTGGGCGGGTGTTCGTTGCAAGTACAAAGTAGCAGGGGTACGAAGTTATATTGTACCAGTGTACATCAACCACGATATTCAAAAATTTAAGGGCCACGAACGAAAAGGATCACGCTGTAATTCACATTAAGTAGATAGTGGTGTTGTGTATCTGCTGGCCATGGTAACCATTAATTTTTATGCTTTTGCGTTACCATGGTTTAAGTTCATTTCGGAACTGAGGGAGGGTAGCCAGTAGATACACAACACCACTATCTACTTAATGTGAATTACAGCGTGATCCTTTTCGTTCGTGGCCCTTAAATTTTTGAATATCGTGGTTGATGTACACTGGTACAATATAACTTCGTACCCCTGCTACTTTGTACTTGCAACGAACACCCGCCCAAGCCCGACGAGCATTAGCCGCGCAACCGAGTCAGATACCAGTGTGGCAAGTATAAGTAGTGGCAACTCTCTTGTGAGGGTTGAAACGCGACAAATCACTGATTTAAACGATAACAGCAGAAAAAATTAGCTCAACTGAATTGTAACACGCTTAAGGAGGAAAAGAAATACCAAATTAGCACTAATTAACTTCTAACCGAAGGATGAATATAAGTGTGCCAAAACTTTTGTCCACAAAATATATTAATATTTTATTTCTTTGTTAACAATGTTTGCACCCACAGATGTTTTCTTCATTTAAACATTCAGATACTATGAAAAACACTTGTAAAACCTAAAACTAAAAGGTTTTTAAAATAAAAATTGCGTTTTTGTTTCATAGAAAGTAGAATTAAAACTTTTATCGGGCACTGTATACTAAGGAATTTGTTTTTTGTTTTTATATTGAAAAAAAGTTTTAGAAATTTCTCTATTTTTGTAAAATTTGTAAAATTGTTACAAATTTGTTGGCATTTGTTCTCAGAATTTAACTTTCTATTTTTTTGTAATCAAAAGATATGTTTATTTTCCGGTAATTTATATCAATCTTAATTATAAACGTGTTAATTTTATGATTAATTTATTTATAAACATTTTTTTTTTGTAAATACCATAAAAGTAACGCTTAATTGATAAAATAAGTTAAACTAAAAATAACAAGCCAACTTAAAAAGCATTAAGATTACAATCATTATACACAGAAAAAATTTTTGGACAGGTTTTAATGAAATTTATTCACTAAACTAATAAAGTTTTCCTTACAATGTGAGTGAAAAACTTCTTAAGCTTTATGCGAAAGCTTCATAGGTTTTAATGAAACTTAATAAATAATATGAAATTTTTCATAAAATTTTATGAAATACTTCATTAATTTAATGAAAAGTTTCAATGCACTAATTCCAATCGCAATTCATAGATCTAATGCAAAAATTCATTGATGATCACAAATATTTTCTTTGAAAATTTTAAACTACAAACTCATACAACTATAAAGAAAACGCGGTAGCAATATATATTTACTTCCGATCAGAGTGAGGTCAATTGTTAAAAAAAAAAATATGAAGTCAATGGGCCACAATCATAGTCCCGCACTAATGTTTTTATAAAAGCGACATTAAAATTAAAACCTGGTTTTAACTACAGTGGACCTAGGTTACCGGTTATAACGAACACCGGGTATAACGAACTTTTTTCTATAACGAAAGACTTTTCTCATCCCAAAGCATTTGCTAACAAATTTCTTACAAAATAATACGGTTAGAGATAACATCGTTTATAACGAACTAATTTTTTGGACCCTTTTACAAGTATTCATATAAATATTTAAGCTTTAAGCACATAAAAAATCTAGATTCCAAAATTAAAACTCTGCTGCAAAAAATATTTAGCTTTTTAATTTCTAATTTACTGAAACGAATTAAAAACTATAGGAAACATAATCATATGGAAGAATTGTTTAAGAATTACAAACAAAAATTTTAAAATTTGGTGAATTTAACACAAAATCTTGAAATTTTAATAATTTTTTGGAAAATGATTTACTCGCTTATAGCGAACTTCGCTTATAACGACCTTAAGCGTACGGACCACGCGAGTTCGTTATAACCGTACTCAACTGTATTTTTCTAGTAAAGTATGCGTTAGAAAAAGTATGCATAAAAAATTTAAAAAAATTTTAAAAATATCAAGTTTTGTATATCCCTTTGAATTCGCATTTGTAACACTTTCCTGGCGTACACTCCATATTCTTTGTGACCAGCCCCGTAGGAATTTATATACAAGATATTATTAATTGCTCATTAGGATACGGCAATATAGCCAATTTCCGAAAAAGGGGAGTTTGGTATATCTCGTAAACTAAGAAAGCTAGAATCTCGAAATTTGGCATGCAGCTGATGACCAGAACAAAATCAAATAAAGCAGTTTTGGTAAAAATTGGCTGAGAAATATAAAAATATCGATTTCGGGTCCATTTTTTTGGAGGGTAGGAGGGGGCATATATGTAAACCTTTTTCCTTTCAATTTAAGGACCCCTAACAAGAGTCCAAAGTCAAAATAGAAATATATATAATTCCAAATTTTTAACCAAAAGGGTTTGTATATGCCGTCAAGTTTGAGACTTTTCCCCATTATGCCCTCTCTGAAAGAATTTCCAAAAATCATGTGTTTACGAACGTGTAAGTTCCTATCTTTAGAAGTTTGGGTAGGCCGACTAGAGAAAGGATTTCCCGTTTTAGACCCAATTTTTACCTTGCAAGCATTATAAGTGACAAATATATGAAATATCTGGTTTATATGTAAAGAAGTTTGGAAATGCCGTAATTTCTGATGTTTTTGTCCCTACCTATTTGCCGAATTGCAAGTTATCTAGCGTTATAGGCTAAGCGATGTTGAGTGAGTGAGTATGTATCGACATTCTTTTATAGATATAGATTAAAACGGTTTATGTGAAATGGTCAAAAAAATTTGGTATAAAAAACTGCCAAATTTACATCACTTTCTCTCTTCCAATCAACTAACAAGGGGAGTCCCCCAATGGGTTCTCTCCGGTTTTAATGAAATTTGGATAAAAAAAAATAAGTCATTTTTGATGTACTCGAGAAAAGAAAAATGTTGATACCAAGAGTGCCTGTATAGTGCATTAGGGTTGCCATTTAAATATTTAAAATATAGGTTAAAAAGCTCTTTGCAAAAAGTCGCATAAAAGCAGAACAATTACGAATTTCAATAAAAGCTTAGTCACCCCCTCGATTAAATTTAAAAGGCATTATTATACATACATATTTTTTAGCTTAACCCAACCATAAATCTTAAACAAAACTCCAGTTTTAGTATCACTTAAAACACATTTTTTTTGAATAGCAAAAATACTTGAAAGTTAACGGATATGTTTCGTATGCCAGTTAATGCATATTCAAAAGCTCTTTAATTTGGTACCCATTTGCTTAAAATTTTTCTGAATCAATTCGAAATCAGCCGAAAACCCAAAAAATGGGGCCATTTTTGACCCCTACTTTTAAACCTGTAAACATGACATAAAAAATACGTGCATCTTATTATTTCTTGCTTTATCACATATTCAAATTTCATTAAGATCAGAGGGAACCCATCGGGAGACTCCCCTTGTAAGGCAAAGTATACGAAATAAGTTGGTTGTACTTTCTTGTTAAATATTATTATTTTCATCATCTTTATAATCATCATCAAAGCATGTTGCAGCCAATCAGGGATGGTCATTTCGGTTTTTAAAATATCTTTAAAATAGCTTTTTGAGCTTTTGGCTCCTTTAATGTACTTTTTACTCATACACTGAGAGAATTATTTGCGTGATATCAATGAATTTTGCATATATTTATGAATTGTCACTTGAATTTGGCTATGAAACTTTTCATTAAATTAATGCAATTTTTCATAAAATTTAAAGATTAAGTTCATTTTATTTATTTAAAATTTCATACGACTAATGAAAAGTTTCATTAAAACTATTAATCTTTTTCATAACGTTTAACCCTTTCACTACCGTCATTTTGTTTGTTTATATATTTGCATTTAGACTTCAGATTCTTGTTTGGGTTCCTTAAATTAGAAAGAAAAAGGTGGACATGTATGCCCCTCCCCCTGCCCAACAATATAATGGGTCCACACACCGTATTTTTGAAACTTCTCAGACCATTCGATTATCCAAAATTGTTTTGTTTGATTTTGTTCTGGTCCTTAGATGAAGCTACTTGCCAAACTAGATTTGCTAGCTTAGGAGATACACCAAACGTTCTTGTTTATGGAGATAAAGGCTGACTTAAGAAATCGGCCTTTGCTAACAAATATAGCGAAGTTCCTGGTAAGCAGATTATGCATAAAATGATTTTTTTCAATAACCAATATCGTAGTGAAAAACAGTGTGTCCCAAAATTTTTTGTTTTTGATTTTAATGGGTGATTTGAATTCCCCATGGGGTAAAGTATTTTTGAGAGTTTTTTCCGATTTTTCGGAAAATGTTTAGAGGTTGCGCATATCCAATTTTTCCCAAAACTTGGAGTTATCGGAGGTTTTTTAATTTTATTTATAAATTGTTCAATAAGATAAATTTTCTTAGCTTCTTAGTCAATATTTGTAAAGAAAAATATTGATTTTTTTTCCTGTTGTGCATTTCCGTACTATATATATATGGTTCACAAGTTTGGGGCAACTCTTGGTTCGACGATGTGGATAAGTTACATCGGTATTTTACAAAACGAGTTTTAAGGCTTGGGGAAAGTGCTCCTACTTACGTTGTAATGCTGGAAACTGGGCAAGAAGACGGTCACTTCTACACATATAGCCTACACTTACAGTACATTTCCAGGACCATTTATGATTATGAAACTAACAGATTACCACACATACTTTCAACGAAGATAATGCAAAGAGATATTTTTTGGCACAGTGACCTTAAAAATAAAATGTTGGAATATCACGTCGGCTACATCGATCACACCCATGACAAACTATCATTTAATAATTCGTGTTTAAATTTAATAGAGGTGATGAAATGGTCAAAACGTCAAGAATATATTGAGAATTCTCAGAAAAGTCAACAGAGAATTTACAGACTACTCGACCCCACCAAAAGTCCTACTTATTGTAATCAGAGTTATAATATGGTGCAAATAAGTTTTATTATGAAGGCCAGAGGTGATTTACTTTGGTTAAATGGCAACAAATACAGGATAGGTAGTCAAAGATTATGCTCAATGTGCAACCTAAGAGAAATAGAGACAATGCAACATTTTTTGGGAAGATGCCCTATTCTAAACGAATTAAGAATGAAACATTTTGGTAATATACGGCTTTCAGATAGTAGCATAGTGAACATATTAAATGGTGAAGATGCAAGTTGGTTAAATCTATACGGTTATGTTAAAGAGGCAACTAGTTATAGGAGAATGCTTATAAATGAATTCAATTTTTAAATAAAACTAAACAGGATAGAACGTTAAAATTTTAAATAGGTAACGGCCTAACACTCTGGCAAACGGTTTTTTTATATAAAACCAAGCCACTTTTCTTTATATAAGATGTAAACTAGTAATACAAACTAAAAACTATTGTAAACAAATTTTATGAAAAAATAAAGAAAACTAATCTAATCTAAAAAATCTGAATCTAAATCTACTATATATTTATTTATTTTTTTTTTTGTGCGCCCCGGTGGGCTAATTGGTAGCGTGCTGGCTTGTCAGTGCGGGGGTCGTGGGTTCGATTCCCAGCAGAGGCACTTGTCGGTTTTCCCTACAACGCGGCAAATGCCATAGTAGCTAGAGCTCGGTTAGTATATAATTTGAAAATATATGATTATTAATTAATAAAATAAAATAAAATAGTTTTTTTTTTAATTTTTGCATACATTTTGTATATAACGCTTTATAACATTTTAAATGTGTACTAAAATTAAAAAAACTGATGATGCAGTTTAAAAAATAGTTCAATTCTAAATAATTTTGCTAAAAAAAAACTATTTTAATTATCTCTTGCTGTTCCAGAGTTATACAAATTAAAAGCTTTGAGCCCATTGCATAAAACTAAGAATTTTATAATCTGTATGACACTTTTGTATCGGATTAGCTTAAAACTTTGAATAATAGATGGGAACGTGAGTATAAGCCAATTGTACTTACTTGAGTGTGAGTAG
Organism: Delia radicum; assembly: GCA_021234595.1. Taxonomy (NCBI): domain Eukaryota; kingdom Metazoa; phylum Arthropoda; class Insecta; order Diptera; family Anthomyiidae; genus Delia; species Delia radicum. The sequence goes on along the minus strand of CM037851.1, from coordinate 158,107,801 downwards.
GAAAAAATTATTCATGAGTGAAACAAAAAATCTCAGAAATACTTTAACCCATAAGCATTCAAATTAAGCTTGAGCATCAGAGAAACATGTTTTTGGGACACCCTTATAAACATATTGAAACCAAAATATAAATTCTGTTTTGCATTATCAATTTTTTTTTTGTAATTTTAAATGTTTACACTGTAGTGTAGAAGAGTAGTCAAAGGATTAAGAAATTTGTCATTTACATTGTGAAGAAACCTTCATTATTTTAGTGAAAAAGTTCCAATAAATCTCGTCCAAGAAATTCTTTCTGTGTAAATAAAAAAAAAAATAAATTTCAGTAGCAATTCTAGCATGATGACATTAATATGTTAATAATTAGTTTTCGTTTCGAAATAGTAAATTTTATGAAATTTCAATTATCTATTAGTTTAGTACGGAATTTTCCAGCCATGGCAAAATACAATTTTAAACAATTGTAAATAACATATTTTGTACTTTCTTTAAAGTACCTCGGCCTTCTTATACACTAAACACTTTAAGGTTGAAATACTAATATATTCATTCGTATTCAGTTATTTACAAGAGTGGTAAACTAAAAGTAAACCAACCTAAACAAAACGTCAGATAATTATTTTACTTTTTTAACTGTAAAATGGGGAGAATTCGCCAATATTTTTTAACAAACGAAAAATTTGTTAAAATTACTTGATTACATTCATAAAGTTTTATGAAAACTTGCAGCAGTTGTATTAAATTAGTTGCATTAAATGAAAAGATTAACAGCGGTATTCATAACTTTAAACTAGTGCCTAACATAGAGTGCACAACTTTCGCGTATGTTAATTTGTGTGTAAAAAAAGTTAAACACTCAATGTTAGTCACTTGTTTTAACTTATGAATAAAGTTGTAAAAAAGTAAAGCTCTCAATATAAGTCATTTGGTTTAACTTATAAATTGAAAAGTTTCAGTGAAATTGAGAAGTTTCAACTTCATTGTTTCTATACAAATATGCATTTCTATCATGCAGATGATTCTCTCAGTGTACATTTTCAATTCAAGCACGAATTTGTAATATTTTCAGGTGTTAACTAAAACTATAAAATTTAGATGTATGCATGATGCACTACTATACAAATTTCACTTTTTTCCAGAACTTCTCTTTTAAATACACATTTTTTAATAGACTTAAGTACGCTGAATCCAAATCTGTAAAAAAATGTTTTAACGAAGCTTTTTGTATCATGATTTCAAAAAAATCGTTAATATTTAAAATTAATTTAATCGTTAATATTTAACAAAAAACGGTAAAAGTCAAAAAATCTCCAATAATTGGGAAAACAATTTAAAAAACTTTAAAATTAAAATAATCACCAGAATAAAAAAAAATTAATTTTAAAAAAATCAACAAAATTTTGAAAAAATTTGAAAAATTGCCAATGTTAATAATAATTCTAAAAATTTTAATAAATCGAAAAATTTGTTGAAGGAATTCGCCAAAAGTTTTAGCAACTTTTTTAAAATTTTGGTGATTTTTTTAATATTGCCATTGTTTTAACTTTGGCAGTTCTTGGCGACTTTTACTGATTTTTGAAATTATGGCGTGTTTTTCAAGTTTGGCGATTTTGTATTTTTTTTTCAAATTTTGGAGATTTTTAATTTTTTTGCGGTTTTTTGCAGTTTTGGCAATATTTCCATTTTTTTTTCTTTTTCGGTTCCGTCACATCACGGAAAGTACAATGTAGGACTAGTTCACCGTAACATCTTTTAAGGTTAGCTCCGTTATAAGTTGCGCTTTAGTCCATGATGACATGTTTTCCCTGGAACATATCACAACATGTCTGATATGGGGAAATACGTCAGCTCCAATGACAACGCCATGTTAAAGTGACATGACCCTTTCATATAAAAATTCCGATCCCGGACGTGTCACGGCCACCTTGGGACATATCCTGGTTGCAAACGGGACTGGTTCCTTTACCCGTAGGGAATCTCTCTATATATAAAATTAATTTTTTGTTTGTTATATCATATGTCATATTGTTATTTAATAATAACATTTTTATGTTCCTTAGACATTATTCCTCAGACAAGGTCACCATATACTTTCCATGGGCCACGCCCACTTTTTATGAATTTTTGAATGCATTATTTTACTTTAGATAAAACATTTTTTACTCATTGAAACTTCCTCAAAACTAGCACACTTAATTCTTAAAGATCAGGCAAGATCGCCATTTTCATTTCATCTACCACGACTTCTTTTATGCCCACTTTCTAAACTTTTGACTAAATTGTTCTCCTAACATAAAACATTTTTTTCTCACGGGAAACTGTTAAAAACTGATATAAGTGATCCTTATATCCCAGGCAAGAACGCCACATAGTTTTCATTGACCAAACCTACTCTTATGCCCACCTATTTTGTACATTTCTTTGTTTTTCATTGGATGGTCTCTAAATATTTTTTATTTCTTTTTATATCACAGGCAAGGTCGCCATATATTTTTGTGTCTAGCACGCCCATTTTACCGCCCACTTTTTTTAAATTTATATTTACGATTTAGGTTTTGGCATTTTTCAACGGATATTACTAAAACTGTGTATCAAGATTCCTTTACCACGGGCAAGGTTGAAACACAATTTTTAATTGATCTAAAATACTACGTTTACTTTTCCTAAAATATGTGAAATAAATTTTTATTTTCTTACGGCTTTTGTTCAAATTTCTCACTCATAATTTGTACACCTAGGGCTAGGTCACCAAATACTTATCATCTACCGCTCCCATTTAAATTTCAACTGTGTTCAAATTTATAAATGCATGATTTACTATGGATTGCCGCAGTATAAATTGTTGTTTTTCAACAGATGTGGTTTAAGTGTGAAAATTTATAATATTTATAGAATCCAGTTTAGATAGATGGCACACCAAACGATCGGCTTATATTTTTTATGAATAAAACGATTAAATATTTATGACTAAAAAGATTAAAAATTGACTACCATATTAAGACCTGCTAACTTATCTAAAAATACCCAGAGTTCAGAAATGTGCACTCAGAGAACTTCTGCTGCAAATATTTGTAGTTGTTTAAGTTGTAATACAGTATCTCTATTTTGAAGTTAAAAAACAGTTATTTGTAGAATAAATTTCAGTTTTGACTTTTTTTTTGACTTTTTTAAAGAAACTAAAATTGGTTCATTTTGAAAAAACAAACCACATCAAAATGCTGTATTATGATTTTACATTCATTTTGTACAGTAGTTTTTTTTTCAAATAAATGTTTGTTTATTTTTTGTGTTTAATTTTTACTACAATTGTGGTTCATTTTTTGAACAGTAAAAAACAAATGATAATGTTAATTGAATTTACTGAAATTTAAGTCGTATTTTTTCAAGTGAAATTTTATTTGTTTTTGACTACATTTGCAGTGAGTGGTCTTTACCTACACTCATAATAATCCATGCTTAAAAATACAAATATATTTTTCGTAAATTTTTTTTCGTAGAATGTACAAACATTTTGTTTATATTACGAAACTATTGTATAAAACAAATTATATAAATTTACAAATTTCGTAAAAAATACAAACATGATTTCGTAATATTTTTTTAGTACATTGTACAAAAATTTGTAATGTTACAAATATTACATATGGATGTTGATGTGGTTAGAGGTCGGATTTGCAATCAGAAGGTTGCCAGTTCAACTCCTGGCCAGGACAATTTTTTTTTTTTTTTTTTTAGTTTTTATATTTTTTTTTTGTTTATTAATGTTTTTTAAATTTCTATGTTTTATTTTTTTATTTCATTATTACTATTTTTGTGTTTTGATATAAATGGATATTTTGTATTTTATTTAATAAAGAGGATCCTAAAACAAGTTAAAGAGGACCCGAAAACACTACTTCCACTTTATTTGCCGGGTTTAGTATGAAATTCAATAAAACAAATATTTAAAAAGATAAAATATTTAATAATAAAATGCAATTAGTTTGAAATTGTTATTTAAATTTTTTATAATTATTATTTTATTATTTTTTTATTTTGTTTTTTAATATATTATTTGATATATTTATAAAAAAATTATATTATTTTATTTAGTTCAAACATAATAAAAATATTTAATTGCCATTTTACCTTTTTTATTAAATATTGTAGCATATTTTTCTAGTTTTCATAAAAATTTCATAATATTTTCGACTTAAGTTCCTTTTTAGTTTGTTGTATTGCATCCTTCTGATTGCAAATCGGACCTCTAACCACATCAACATCCATATGTAATATTTGTCACATTACAAATTTTTGTACAATGTACTAAACAAATATTACGAAATCATGTTTGTATTTTTTACGAAATTTGTAAATTTATATAATTTGTTTTATACAAAAGTTTTGTAATATAAACAAAATGTTTGTACATTCTACGAAAAAAAATTTACAAGAAATATATTTGTATTTTTAAGCATGCATTATTATGAGTGTAAAAAAAAAAAAAAAAAATATTGTGAGTGTAGTATATATATATATATATATATATATGTATGTACACCGCATACTCTAGAGACATTTATTCATTCCCCCGCATAGTTTAGGGACATTTGCTTACTTTGGGGACTGTCCCCAAAATTTTCGCGCCTTTTCATACATCTAGCGTTTAAGATGAGGACAATTTTTTCTATACACCGCATATTCCGGCGACAATTTTGGGCGTGTCCCTAAACTATGCGCTGTGCATACATATATATATATATATATATATATCTTGTGCGCCCCGGTAGGCTAGTTGGTAGCATGCTGGCTTATCTGTTCGGGGGTCGTGGGTTCGATTCTCACCAGAGGCACTGGTCTGTTTTCGCTACAACGCGCCGAAGGCCATAGTAGCTAGTGCTCGGTTAGGGTAATAGTATATAATTTGTAATAATATGATTATTAATTAATAAAATAAAAAAAAAATATATATCTTCAGATATTAAATTAATTCATGATGTCAATGTATTGACATTTTTAAAATTTTTTTAATGTATTGTCAAATTTTTTTTTAAGAATCAGAATTTTTCTTTGGATTTTCAGCAAACAAATTAATTAAAGTATAATATTTAGTTTTTTTTTTTGGCTACTAATATTCAGCAAACATTTTATTGACAAAGGACTTTTTAAATTTTTAATCAACTAAGTGTTAGCAAAACATTTGCTGAATTTCCTAACTTTTTTTGCTAATAATCAGCTCACTGATTTTCAGCAAACGATTTTGCTGACATTAGCAATTTTTTTTTGCAAGCACCCTTCTGACTAAAATTTTGCTGAATCAGCAAAACATTTTGCTGAATTTACTGACTTTTTTTTTGAGTGTAGATTTATTAAAAAAGAAGTGTTTCAATGCCAGGTTTTTTTTGTTTTTGCCGTCGACTAGTGTAATCGATACAATCACAATTTATCGTTAAAACCCTTTTAATCACTGTCTTAAATACTGTGCTTGTATCGATTGACGTATTATCCCACTTCTGCCCTATTTGTTTGCCGTTGATTTAATATGTTTGCTACTTTAATTTCAATATTCTATTATCATGGAAATTAAATACATTTTATTTTTTAATACAATTAACATAAAATGAAAACTGTAATAAATAACAAGAGTTAACATAAAATTTAGCTATTTAAAGCAGATTGATTGAAAGATTGTGCTTAAATTTATATAATTGACCATAAATTCAGCTTTTTAACAGAAATTGCAAATATTTAAATTAAATCGTTTAAGACAAAGCAGCAGCATTCAAGCAACATTCAAAATCCACCCCTAACTGTAATTTGTATTGTAACATTTTTAGAATTCGCTATTGGCAGTCATTTCGTTTTTGTCTTATTTATGTCTAAATTGGAAAACTTCTCTAAATTTATTCTAACATCTGTTTACTTAAATGATTAACTTGGTGTCCCTTTCTGCGGCATCTTCTTGTTAGTAAAATATTTATATTGTTTCGTTTGATTTAATGTGATTGACTTTTTGTCAAACTTTTTTTTCAACCACTTAAATCACTCTAATGTTAATTTTATGGTTTCGCATAAATTTTTAATGATTTTTTTGTGTTCGTATATAAATAACTTTAGGCTATTTGGGGATAATTTTGATTTATTTTTTAATTAAACTTTCATCAGCAATTTCTAACTTACGAGGATAGTTCACCATCAGGGTACCCACCAATTTCCATGAGAGCATACAATAGCAAATATGGTAGGTATGAAATTTTCTGCATCCCAATTTCTGGCCTATTGTGTGGAAAGACAATGGCCGTTACTATAAAAGAGTAGAAGTAGATTTTAAATTACAAAAGTTGACTATTTTTTAAATTTTGTACTATAGAGTGGACGAAATTTCTTTGGGCTCATCAATATAAAGGGTCCGCGAAATAACTTTTTTTTTTGAAAATGCTATAAAAAAACTACTGAATATTTTCTCAAATTTCTTTTTTTATTTGAAAGTACAATCCTTCCGGTTAATAATGGAAAATAATTTCATTCAAATGGCTGCCTCGGCTGGCCATGCAGTAGCCTACACGATCGGTCCAATTTTTAAGCACATTATCGATTGTGTGCAGCTGTATTTCCCCCTCTTCAATTTTTGTGAACAAAAATTCGTTCAACATGGACCGATAACGATCGCCATTGAACGTTACGGCCACTCCTTGCTCATTTTCGATTATTATGCATCTGGACCAAAATCCGTGACTCGTTTTGGGTGTATCGGCACACATTCTTCAACATTACCATGATTTTCAAAGTAATGTCGCAATATTTCAAGCGTATATACAACCATATTCGTTCAGCGGAAGGATAAAACTAATTATCTGTCAAATCTGACATGAGCGAATTGTTACCATTCACGAAATAAGCACTAGTTAAAAAAAAAAACGTTAGATGGCGGACCCTTTATTTGAATTTTATCAAAAAACGGGAAAAGGTTGGAAAATTTTAAAAGCAGCAAAATAATCCTTATTCGACTAATTACACTGCGCTACAAAATTAACCCCTAAAATTTAAACAATGGTAGGTGAGACTATTGATCCTAAATATTTCAGACACGTTGATTTTAATGAAGTATCTAGTTTTTTCACATATGGGACAGATTTTTGTCAAATTTGCTTTAACGCAGTTTTTCATACATAAAATTTAAAAAAAAAACAAATATTTTATCATAAGTTGTTATGATACATAAAAGACCTTCATTAACATTCGGGTATCAAATTCGGCTCATAAATGTGCAGCATTAACAAGTAAATTCGCATATTTCTCAGTTTTTACTGCATTTAACCAATTTTGCCCAATTTATCATCCCATTTCGCAATCGATCAAAGCATTTTTGTGCATAAGCAAAATGACAAATCTAAACAATTATTTCTTGTAAAACAGAAAAAAAAGAAAGTGCCGTTAATGGGAAAACGCTAATGTGCCTAAAGTTTATATGATAATAAAGCGAAAATGGACGAACAATGAGTACATATTTTAGTATAATACCTGTGACTTTTTGAATGAAACACAGTTTTTTTTTGCAAAAAAAAAAAATAATTTTTCAACATAATCTCCTTTTAGCTCAATACACTTAATCCAACGTTCCTCCAATCCCTTCCATTTGTTTGATCAATAATTTCATCGTTGGAGCTAAATCTATTTCCACCGAGCCATTTCTTTAGGTTTGGTAATAGGAAATAGTCACTGGGGGCTAAGTCAGAAGAATATGGCGGATGAGGTACCAATTCGTAGCACAATTCATGGAATTTTGCCATTGAGACTGCACACGTGCATTATTTTGATGAAAAAGAACTTTTTTCTTGGCCATATGGGGTCGTTTTGTTTTAATCCTCATTAAATCGGTCCAATAAGTTTGCATAATATTCGCCATTTATTGTTTTTCCCTTTTGAAGGTAATCGATGTGGATTATCCTGCGTGCATCCCAAAAAACTGTTGACATCACCTTATTGGCCGACAAAGTTACCTTGGCCTTTTCCAGAGCCGGTTCCCCCGGAGAAACCCATTGTTTAGACTGCTGCTTGGTCTCCGAAGTGTTGTAATGGATCCATGTTTCATTAACAGTTACAAAACGACGCAAAAACTCATTCGAATTGCGGTTAAACAACTTTAAACAATCCTTTGAAGTTGTCACACGATTACGTTTATCTTGCAGACAGCTTTCTTAAACCTAACTGATCATTTAAAATCGAAACCACACTGCCATATGAAATGCCTATGGCATCAACAATCTCACGCCCTTTTACTCTTCGACCGGTCAACATGATGGGAGCAGTGTTGCATTTCATATAACTACGAGGGAAGTTCGAAAAGTCAAGGACTTATTGATCCGCCCTCGTATAATTGTTAAAATGCCTTCTACAAAAAATATATAAATACGTTTTTTATATGAAATTGAGAAATAGGAAATTATAATTTCGTACAATTTTGAAGATAGCTTATATTTGAAATGCAATTTAAACGAAGTTGGTGTAATAATTTTAACGTATTTCGCCGATATTAAAAAAAGTAAAGTTCAAAGTTTATATCGTAACCCTAAAATAATTTCAATTTAATTTTTACATATAATACTCAGCAAATTTGAAACGTATGGTTAACTCATAATAGAAAATTTAGTTCAATATATATTTACCATCGTAATAAAAATGCTTAAGCTGGTCGGATGTGTTGTGTACACAATTCCAAAAATTGTTAAAAACGCGGTTTTTTACATTCTTAATCGCGGTTTTTTTACAATTGTGACGTTATGGAAAAAGATTTGCAAGAAGCAAGACAAAATCTATTAAAAATATATATCGCGATTCAAAACAAATCAACTTTTTCTAATTTTGTGACTGTTTGTAATCATTACAAAACAAAAAGCTGTTGCTTTTCATGTTGTTTTGCAGTAAATTTTGAAACTCATTTAAATTCTTATTATAAACGGTGCTTAAAAAATATACAAATTTTGCTATATATATTTATATATAATGATATATATAATTATATATAAAAGTGATAGAATTATTTTTGATTAGTTGTACCATATACATTTACTTATTATCATATATGGTCCAATATGTGATCAGATATGCAACATATGCTAATATATAACTTACGATACAATGAGTTAGATTTAGAGTTAAGATTTTGATTTTATAAAAAAAACGTTCTTATACAAAAAAGATGTTAGATTTACGATAATTTTTTTCAACCTTATTAAATAAAAATGAACTCTATCATCTAATGAAAAGTATAATAGTTTTATGAAGCCATTTTTCATTAACGAACTTCTTTTTACTGATCAATCATGATAATATTATTTCAACCAAGTTTACTTATTTTTCTTATTAAAATTTCTTAACTTTCGCTACTTTAGTGTTAAAATAAAAGTTTCACAATACTATTAACCACGAATACCTGTTTAGCAGTATTCCTTACCTGTTTTATTTTTTTTTTAGTTTAATCCTTAACAAATTTTATTCATGAAAGCAAAAAAGCAACAAAATGAGAAAAAGTGATGGCAACAAGTAAAATTTACTAGTAAAGTAGTAATATACATGGTAAAAACTTTTTATTTCATTAATACCTTCTTGTTTTTAGAATTAAGTTTCTTTTGGGGAAAAAGTTGGTACAAAGGGGATGTGATATTATAAAACCTAGTGAAGGGTGTTTTTTTATGGAGGTATAAAACTTTGAAATGAAATAAAACAAAGATGAATTTTTTAAATTGACATGAAATTTACTGTATTCGAAAGATAATCTTCTGGCTTTATAATTTAAATATGACTTCTGGCTCGGACGTAGTCTAATCTGGAGGTCCAATTTTCGATGACTTTTTCCAACATTTGTGGCCGTATATTGGCAATAACGCGGCGAATGTTGTCCTCAATCGGTCAATCGTTTCGGGCTTATCGGCGTAGACTAGCGACTTCACATATCCCCATATAAAATAGTCTAGCGGCGTTAAATCGCATTATCTTGGAGGCCAATCCACTGGTCCGAATCGTGAAAGTATGCGGTTACCAAACGTTTCCTTCAATAAATCAATTGTGGCACGAGCTGTGTGACATGCTGCGCCGTCTTGTTGAAACCACAGCTTCTACACATCATGGTTGTTCAATTGATGAACGAAAAAGTCAGTAATCATGGGTCTATAGCGGTCACAATTGACTGTAACGTTCTGACCAGCATCGTTTTAAAGAAGTACGCACCAATGATTCCACCAGTCCATAAAGCACACCAAACAGTCAGTTTTTCTGGATGTAACGGTGTCTCAACATACACTTGAAGATTATCATCACTCCAAATACGGCAGTTTTGTTTATTGACGTATCCATTTAACCAAAAGTGAGCTTCATCGCTAAACAAAATTCGATTATGAAAATCGGGATCTTGTTTTGGGGCCATTCACCGAAAATACGCCTTGCTAGGTGATCGTGTGGCTTCAATTGCTGCACTGTTGGATTTCGTAAGCATGCAAACCAAGATATTTCCGTAAAAACTTCCATAAAGTGGATTGGCACGATGGCGGATAGACTGATTGGTGTCTTCTTCTACGCTACGCTCTACATCAGCAATGACTTCTTCTATACGCACTGTACGACGTCTCTGTGGTGCGAAAACGTTCCATTGTTAATTAAATTAATTGCTCTGATGGACGATTATGTTGATAGTAAAATGGACGTAGTCCGCTGTGCGTATTTCGAACAGAAAGATAATTTTCAAAATAAATTTGCACAATTTGGAAGCGTTGTTCAGGCGTCAGTCTATTCATGTTGAAATGTCAAACCAAACTGAACATAAATCACTTGACAGCTGACAAAATGGCCGCCAGTTAAAAAAGTGTTGCCAACTTAAAGTTCTATATCTGTATAAAAACCACCCTTTATAAGCATTAAGGTACACAAGAAACAATAAATCCGTTAGCCTTCATTGTGTTTAATAACATCAACGGCAACGATGACGCGAATAAAGAACGCAGCAGTTGCAAAAACTTGTATGTGCTCTTCTCAAAAATATTTATAATTGGGGATACATTTTTTTTATTAATTTTCATGGCACATAAATAAGATTTTTCATGATAATAAACCACTATTTAGGCACTTCAAATCCGTTTGCTTGAATCACTTTCTGCATGGTTCGCAAAAGTTATGGCTGTTTAAAATTTTAGATTTCTAAAAACTCGCTAAATTATTTTTTTATTGATTTCAAATTAATAAATAATAAAAAAATATCTTTGAAGTTTTTTTTTTTTTAATTTTCTGCCTTATTTTGTGCTTTCTAATAAACCCTTGTTAAATGCGGTGTTTTTTTTAACATTTTATTTTTTGACATAAAATTGCAGTTTACGCGATATTTAAAAATTATTTTTTGTTTTGAAGTTTATATTTGAATTTAACGTAATCAGTTGAAGACAAAATATATTTTCTACGAGTTAATTCCAAATAAGTGCCGATTTTTAAAGTGTTGCTTTTTAAATCTAATAAAGTTTAATTTGGTCCATAAAATCTTTATTTCTTAAAATTTTTAAATGCCGCCCAAGTTTTGTGCATTGACAAAACGTACAGATAATGTTAATTTGAACGAATTTCGGGCAAACGTGTTGATGTGTCTGAGTAAAACGTGTTTATATAAAACATTTAATATTTTAGCACATAATTGCTTTTAAAAATTTTGAAATTTGTGATAGCGATTAATTATATGCATTCCCACTATTATTTAAGGCTTTTGAAAATCTGTCTATATGTCCATATAATTTCTGGGAAATTTTTATTTACGACCCTTTAGATTTTATGTTGTAAAATAACGAAAAAGTCAGTTCACGCGCAAACAAGGAATGTACCATGTGAAAAACTACTTTTTTAACAAAATTCACGCTTATATTTTTCAACTTTTGTGGCGGTCGTACTTTTTATTAGTTAGGGGTACATCAACGAAACATACTTCCAACTAAGCATAATTACAACATATATGAAATTCAAATTTGTATTTCCGGAACAAAAATTTTGAAACTAAAAAAATTGTTTTCATGGTTGCTCAAGCTTAATTTGAAGTTGAAGGGGTTAAGTATTTTTGAGATTTTTTTCAGATTTTTCTGTGGAGGTTTAGAGTGTTTCCTAAAAAAATATCTAAATTTTATTTTCAAGTGCATAAAACATACATTTCGGCACATTTCGGCAGATTTCGGAGATTTTTTTTATGTGCATATTGCCAGATGCTTTATCTAATATAAAGGATCCGCCAAATAACTTTTTTTGTTTTGAACTCCTGAACCAATTGGACTTTGTATAGCGTCATACCAAGGTCTTTATGCAAAATTCGTCTCAATGATGTCTCCGAAATGTTCAATTGTTGAGAACGATGGTGAATTGATGTTGAAGGCGCTTCACGCACACTTTCTGCCACAGCAGCAATATTCTCGGGTGTACGCACTGTTTTTGGCTTTTCACGCTTTGGTTTATCGATGAGGATGCCAGTTTCTTTCACTTTTTTCACAAGATAACGAACATACGGACCATATTCGTTCAGCGGAAGGATAAAACTAATTATCTGTCAAATCAGACATGAGCTAAGTGTTACCATTCACGAAATAAGCACTAGTTGAAAAAAAAAACGGTAGATGGCGGACCCTTTACATTTTGCGATGGAATTTCGACACTTTTGATGATACAAATTTGAAAAAAAAACGATAATTTTTATTTTCCAAAAGTATTGTGGTTTTTTGATTGAATTTTCAAATTTTTCTACCAAAAAAAAAAAAAAAAAAAAATAAAAATATTTAAAACCGTTTTAAATTTTTTTTTTATCACTTCGAAAGAAGATTTACAACATTTATGTCAAATTTAACAATTTTCGTATTAAAGTATATATTTTAATAGCGATCATAAATATTTAAACATCTGATAAATATTTTAACAGCATTTTTCAAATCAATTTATGATATTTGGAAATATTTAAAAAAACGTTCTCTATTAAGCAACCAACTAAAATTTTAATGCGCAAACATTTTTAATTTAACGATGATTTAAAATTACAAACCGTTGTAAAAGTTACTTTGGGTCGTATTATATTTTATATTTTTTCACCCTCATCCCACCCAGAATGCGCGCCTGTAATAACTAACAAATCCATAAGAACCAATGAATACTAAGTTAACATTAAATGTTCAAATTTTAACTCCTAATATTAACTAAATATTTTCTTAAATTTCGTATAAAAATACCTAAATAACAATTTACTTCTTTTTTTTAAATGTTAAAGTCAAAATTGTTTTTAAAAAAATGTATAAATATTATTCTCATAATATGCTCTTCATAACGAAACTTTTAAGCCCGAAACTTTCGATAAAAAGTAAGACAACTTTTTTGGACAAAACATACCATTAATTACATATCATCAGTTAAAAATAACTACACACTGTAGTTGATTTAAATGCAAATGCAGTGTACACATTTTGAACTGCAAACGTAGGTATTATTTTTTTTTTTTTTGGTAAAACAGAACAACGCTCAGGAAATTCTTCCTATTAATTAATGTGTTGTTTTCTTTGGAAAGTGGATAGTGGTGAAAGGTGGGGAAAGATGAAGGCTTCAAACATGGTAACAATGTAATTGCTCGAGATGATAAGTCTTGGAACAGTTGTTGCTCGCCACCTAATGGAGAGTTGGCGAAGCTTTTTGTTTCAAAGCCCTGATTCATTATTTTACTTCGGTGGGATTAAGTGCTATGGGAACACCGAAGGCGGGCGCTGCGATACATATGAAGGATAGAAAACTCATATATATTATTTTTGTAAATTGATGTTGTCGTCACCGGGAATCGAACCTGGGACCATCTGTGTAACAGTCCAACGCGCTAACCATTACACCACAACTGACATTTGCAGTTTTTTATACCTACATAATTTTCTTAGTGTATTTAAATATTCTATAAGACAAGTTTGTTATAATTTTTATTAAAAATAAAAATTATGTTTTTTCGACCTTTAATTGTGCAATGAAAATGATTTTTTTCAAAAAACTATTAAAAATAGTTAAACCCCGGTAAAAAGGGAATTTTTGTACCTATTTGGAAAAAATTACATATGTATTGTTTTTGTAAATAGAGAGTCGCCAAATTTTAGAAAATTGCATTTAGAAAATAAATTCCCTAAAAAATGTATTCCTTTTTGACGACGCTGGTAAAAAATTTTAATCCGCACTATGAAAGTAGCATTTTAAATTATAAAGATCAGATATATATTAAACAGACATGGGAGGCGTCCATTACATTTCACAATCATTCACTTGTGAAATTTGTCATATAATTAATAATTTTAGACCTTTGGCTTTAACGCTTACCTGAGAAACCACCCGTTCTCAGTGAAATTTGTCATATAATTAATAATTTTAGACCTTTGGCTTTAACGCTTACCTAAGAAACCACCCGTTCTCAGTTATGACGACTGGAATGTCCATTTTCAATTTTCTCAATACCAGATATGGGACAACATATCAATATTTGTGTATTTACTTTTTTACGTTTACTTACATGTAATTGAGTAATTGCCCTGTAATTAAATACCCAAATGTTGCTACTAGTCCCCATGTTTGGTATTACAAATTTTACAAACTTACTAAGGAAGCGTTTAAGACCACAAGTGTGAGTGAAGGTCTGAAATTATTAATCATATTGAAAAATTTCACAAGTGAATGATTGTGAAATGTAATTTACGGTGCCCATGTCTGATATTAAAGAAACTACAAATGTTCCAACTTACACACTTTTTGCATATTTTGTATTTAAAAAAAAATCGCCAATAAAACCATGTTTTTTTCAAATTTCGAGAAAATAAAAACGACAATCTTTAAGTAGATCCATAGAGTTTGTGCGTGCAAAATATAAATTAAATCGGAGGACCCAAGGTCAGATATTGGCCGACAAATTATGGAATGGCCAATATTTGTTTTCTCTGTTTATAAAGTATAAGCCAATTTTTGTTCTATTTTTTTTTAACAATAGATTTTCTTAAAAAAAAACACAAATTTTCTGTATATAAAAATAAGTTTTATAAAAAAATTAATTTCAAAAATAACTTTCTTAGATATTAATTTTCGGAAATTTCTTAACGTATTTTCATAAATAAGCCCATATATGATCCATTTATGTATAAAAACGATACCAGTTGAGTCTGTGTAGTTTATTTTATATAAAATGTATAAATATATAAAAAAAATTGAAAATTGGGCTGGAAAAACTCGATTCAATTAAACGTTTTTTTTTTGCTTTTTACAAAATTATATTTAAGCAAAACTTTGGAAAAATTTAGAAAATAATTTTTAAAGTGTTATTTGGTTGGGTTTTAAAAATCTTGAAAACCCATATTTTTTCTTGATTCTTGACGAACATTAAAAATTCTTTCAAAAAAATGCGAAAACAAGGCCTGGTTTCTCTAACTTTGGCAACTTTAACTTTAGGCGACATGTTCCATAATGTGAACCTTTTGAAAATTGTAATATAAATTTTTAAATAAGTCGCCACAATACAAAGAGTTGACATATAAGCTGATGTTTTTGATTTGAAATACTCCGCTTACAAGGGGAATCTCCCGATAGGTTCTCTCCGATCTTAATGAAATTTGGTTATTTGATAAAAGATAAATAATCAAGGGACGCGTAGTTTTTTGTGTGACCCAATCTCACGTTTATAGGTTAAAAGGTGGAGCCAATATTTTGTGTTAAAACATGTCTGAAACTAATTAAATTCAGATTATTTTTGAACGTATCTTTGATGTAGGGAAGAAGGGGGAGCTTTCGCCATTGGCGCACAAACGCCAACCCCCGTTAACTATAAATTTAAGAGAGATAATACAAAAGCTAAAATAAGACTTTGTTCTGTTTTTGATCATGTTTTATACTTCCAAGTTTAATGGATTTACTATACAGGTAGTCTCGGACAGACTCATTTTAGCGTTCTTAGAGGTGTTCAAAAAATATATGAAAGTAAGTATATTCTTTGATAACTTTTTCAATTGTTGTATTAAAAAATACATCTTTCAGTATGATATTCTTCTGATGACTTCAATAATAAAATTCCAATAATAAATTTGCAAAAAGTTGTGGAAAAGTGTAGAAATGTTATGGTTATATAGGAGTGGGCTACATTCACCATCCTGCAGCGATAGCAGTTTCTTTGTTCAATTGGGTTGATTCACAAATGTTAAACGTTCGCCAAAGACAATAAATATAGTGAAACCTACCAATAACGAACACTCCTACATCTCTCCCTAATGAAAAATGTTGGTCCAAACCCTGAGGATATTATGTACGTGAAGACGACAGCAATTGTAGTCAAAAACAAATGAAATTTCACTTGAAGAAAATTCATTAAATTCAACTAACATTTGTCACTTGTCTTTACTGTTTAAAAAATTACTAACAATTGTAGTAAAAATTAACCAAATGTTAGTAAAAAATAAACAAATATTTATTTTTTTGTGTTTTTAAATGACAAAAAATTACTGTAAAAAATTAATATAAAATCATAAAACAGTCATTTGATGTGGTTTGTTTTTTTTTTTGTATGAACTACAAGGTTAGTAAAAAATTAAATTTGTTCTACAAATGACTGACATTTACATTAAAAATAAAGAGACTGTATTACAACACAAACAACTACAAATTTTTAAAGCAGAAGTTCCCCGATTTAAGGAATCATCAAATCAAGGTTGGGTTAAAATTGCCTCTCATTTGAGCTGTTTTTTTTTCTAAACTAATATAGACTCATAATTCTAACGTAATTACCCAGCCAGAAATTCATGATGGTTCAAAAAACTAAGTACTATCAAAGCATACAATGTACCAAATCCAAAACGTTCTGAGAACGTTTGAAAAAAAACATATTTAAGTTACTTTAATAGCACTTTTTAAACAAACTTTACTGATGTTTATTGAAATAAAAATGATATCTGTGGAATTTTGATAAAATAGTGTAGTCAATAAAACTTTTAAATGTGGATACACTCAAAAAAGTTTTACAGTTACTACATGACAGTTGTTTGTGTAGTAATCAATAGTAGTTGTTTTTAACTGTAATTACAGTTGTTTTTGTATGAAATACTATTTTGACAGTTGTTTTCAAAAACAACTAACGAAAACTACTAAAATTTTTAACAGTTGTTTTGGAATGTTGACTTGAGACTTTAAGTAAGATGCTGGAAATACTAAATTTTGTTGTAATTGAATGAAGAAAAAAAATGAAATTTTTTTTAAGATACCAAAAAAAAATAACCTTCAAAAACAGAAGCCATTGGAGGGGTTTTAACCGCTTTGATGTCACACGAACTCCAGCTTTTATTTAGTGGTTGTGGCAAACCAAATAAAGGGGTGGGCAAACAAAATTTTAGTGCAACGCAAATGTATAAAGAATTAAATGGTAATTTGTATTAAAATACTTAGTTTTCTAAATTAAAATCGTTTTTATTTTTGCAGACCATCTCCTCAAGCAGTTTCCAAATGAAAACCAGAGTTCCATTTTGTCGAAAACTAGCCGCTGGTTGGCTGCAGCAAAAGGTCGTCAGTACCCTACACCATGAAAATTCAACGTATTTGTCAATTACGTTTTAATGTAATAACTTTTTTACTTTATTATTTAAAAAAAATTTAATTACTAATAAAATATAAAAAAATAATTAATGTATTTTTAGCACTGAGAAATTACTTTCCTTTCGGTATTTGGAGTACTGGAAAATTATTCCACATTTTGTATTTAAAATTCTATGAAAGCAGTCAATTTTTGCATTAAATGCACTTTAAAATCATTATACTTTTGGGTTTTCAAATGTTTTGGAAGCGTTTTAAAAACAAAAGACGTAGCGCTTTACAACTACTTTATGTTTGGTTTTTGTAACGTTTTAAGAATACTCTAAAATACAAACATGAGACCGTAAATCTGGGTTATCATTTGAGTGCCCTGAGAACACTATAATCATTAAAAACAAGTTGCTTTGGTAACGTTTCAACTACCATACGTAGTGCTTTCAGAATACTTCTATGTTTGTTAATTTCTGGCTGGGTATGTACAAAACCCGAATAAAAATGGACACTCTTAGAGTAAATCCAATTGTGCATTGTTGCTCTGAAAAACATTAAAAAAATATTAATTAAGACATACAAATAATTGGAATTTTATGCATTCAAATGAAAGCCAGAATGTGTAAATCTTGTGATTGCGAATGGTCCCCGGTCTACCATACTCGTGATAACAAAAATTTTGATACCAATATTGCCTATGTAGTCTGCTACGTTTGCCATTTATTTAAAATATTGATTAAAAACCTCTTCGAAAAAGTCGCATAAAAGCCGCACAATTAAGAATGTCGTCAAAAAGCTCAGACAACCACTCGTTTAAATTTCATAGGCATTAATATACAATATATTTGTGTAGCATAATTAAACAATAATGCTTTCACAAAACGCCAGTTTGAAAATCACTTAAAACCAGTTAATGCGTCTCCAAAATTTCTTTCATTTATTGTCCCATTTGTCTAACCTGTCTCTGAAACTATTCGAAATAAGCAGAAAAAAGAATAACCAGGCCATTTTTGACCCCTGAACATGAGATTAGCCGCTAATCGAAATACGTGTCCCTTATTTTTATTTTCTTTATCATACGTATATCCAAATTTCATTAAGATCGGAGAGAACCCATTTTGAGACTCCTCTTGTTAGTTTTTTTATATAGCCCAAATACTAGGTGTATTACCACATTAGGGAATATTCCCTTACAAATTACCTTGAAATCAGCTGCAGTACAAAACTTACAACAATTTATTTAATTCCCTTCAACAAATTTAACATAATTCCATTTAAATTTGTTAAAATCATAATTAATTTCTGATTTTGAAGTTGTTTAATATTTAATATTAATTAATTTCTCCTTGAAATGTATTTTTTTTTTTATTAAATACTTTAACTAATCAATCTTATTTTCCATATTTAATTAAATTATTGTTAATTTTATTTGTTATGCCATATTTAAAAGCAAATAATTTGTTAATTACAAGTTATTTAGATGTTAAAAGTAATTTGACAAGCAAACAAACCAAACATCTGGCTTAAAAAAGTGGAGCAAGAAATCTTTAATTGAGACTAACAAACAAATGCCGAAAACAGGATTTTTAGAATTCTTATATTCATAAATTATGGACACACCGAAATTATAGATAATGTGAGCTGACCATTTTTATGACAACATAATTGCATACACTGTGGTATTTAATAGTGAAAATCAAACTGTGGAATTAATGAATTAAATAAGACAAGAATTTTATGAAATTGAATTTAGCATTTAAAATTCCAATTAATACTACACCATTTCCACTTGTTATTCAAAAATTCACACATCAATTTAAAAAAATACCAATTGTAACTTCAAAATTGCAATTGATTTTCAAAACATCAACTGTACTTTCAAAATAACATTTGTAATTCAATGAAATTCCAAATGTAATTCAAAAAATACCTTTGCTTTTTAAAAAAAATAGCAAATATAAATAAAAAAAAGTCTATTTGAAAATCAAAAATGACAATTTCAAATTCAAAAACATTCCAAGTGTAATTAAAAACTACCATTCGAAATTCAAAAAATACCAAAAGTAATTCAAAATGTAACAAATGTAATTAAAAAAATATCAATAGAATTTCAACTGCTATTTTTTGAAGAACATTTGGAATTTTTTGCATTACAATTGTATTTTTATTACGGATTTATTTTGTTTCGAATTACAATTGGTACTTTTTGAATTAAATTTGGTATTTTTGAATTTGAAATGGTATTTTATGAATTACATTTGAAATTTTATTAAATTTCAAATGATATTTTTTAAATTTCAAATGGGTTTTTTTAATTACATTTACTATTTTTGAAAAACAAAAGCAGTTTTTTTGAAAAAGACATGTGATGTGTTAAGTAACATATGATATTTTTTGAATTACAAATGAAGTTTTTGAACTTGAATTGCAATGTTTTTGATTTCAAAGAGAATGTTTTGAATTTGATTTGCAATTTTGAAATAACATTTGTTATTTTTTGAATAACAAGTGGAAATGGTGTAGTTGACATCAAATATGCTGATGTCTGCTAATTAACATTTCCATACAGAATCCATATGTGACTTTAAAGCTTTTCCATTTTAAACGATATCGTACAAATTGTGATATTGAACATTTTTTGGATTAGCTTATTTACCATATTTTACAAAAGAATTTAAGTGGAACGAAATGGAATGGAACATTGAACGAGTGCTATCAGAGCGAACGAAATAGTATGGAGTGTATTTTTAATTTGCATTAACACATAAATTGGCAGAAAATAGGCTTCCCTAGAGCTAATTCGGTAATACCGAAAACATCGAAATTCGAAATATTTGGTCGAATTTCAAAATTTCCGATTTGAAGTCAATACCGATTTCGGTATTGCATACAATTTTTTTATTGGAGTGTTAATTTCTTGCCACTATTTATGAATTAATTTTAAAAACGTTATTTTTTTATCAGTTTATAATAACCCAGGCAGAACAATACAATCGGCACAGTGCTGGCAAAGAATGGAATTAACAATATTGACAGCGTTGTCCTCTTACCCGATTGGTAACAACGGCCAACCGTTGGTTTAAACGAACTTCCCACTGTTGGCAGTTCAAAAAGTTGTGGTCTTTTAAAATGGCTTAAATTAAATTAACTTTGAGAAATAGCTAAATAAAAACAAACAATTTAATGTAACAATTGTTTACTAACATTATGGTTCATTTAAAAAAAACAAACCACAACAAATGACTGTTTTATGATTTTACATTCATTTTTACAGTTTTTATTAAAAAAAATATAAAATATAAAAATATAAAATACTTTGTTCAATTGACACATAAATTAACCACTGACGAGTCCCAGGAGGGGGACGAAACTGCGGCAGTCTGGTGTATCCCTTGTGTCCGTAAAATTTTTCAATAAAAATGTTTTCTTCTTCTTCTTCCTGTAAAGAGACTAACTAAAAAAAATAAATGTTTGTTTATTTTTTACTAACATCTGGTTAATTTTTACAACAATTGTTCGCAATTTTTTGAACATTAAAAAACAAGTGACAATGTTATTTGAATTTACTGAAATGTAAGTCGTCCTTTCTTTAAGTGAAATTTCATTTGTTTTTAACTACATTTGCAGTGGTCTTTACCTACATAGTATTCTAAGTGTGTTTTCGAGCTTTTTAAAGCTCTTAGAATGTTGTTTTAGAGCTTTTTTTTGGTTGCCCTAATAATGTACATAAAAAATATGAGAATTTGGCGTCATCAGGTCATATCTGATCATATATAAAAATAGCTACAAAATTATCAAACTCCAAATATCATATTGTGCAAGTAACAAACAATTCAGGCCTAATATTGTTTATTCTTTGTCACAAAGTCAAATTTTTAATTCAATGTTTTTTATAAGAAGATTCTTAAACGTTTTTTTGATGTTTTCTTTTTCGTTCCCAAAAAAACTCGTACTTCTCTGCTTATAATCCGCACTGTAAATGATTGGATTATTGTACGAAATTTTGTGATTTTTTTCTAAGAACAAAAGCAAACACTGAAACACAAAAATACCTTCTATCATGACCAGGGGCAGGAACTTCATGTACTAAAAAAATGTGTTTTAGGCTCCTATAATATGCATTACAAATCTTAAAATATACGAAAATTCTGAAAAAGGGTGAAGCAGATTCAAATAACATTTTTTTTAAATCGGCAAACACGTAAGTTTTTATTGTAATTAGATTCATATTACAGTTCGCGATTTTTCTGGGTCTCAAAGCGTTAAATAAGAAGGAAATTATTACTTTTCAATGTCAACGCCGCCGATTCTCTATTTTATAATGGAAAAAATATATTTTTTAATAAAAAAAGTAAAACGGAGTTGATTAAAATGTTCTGTGATATTAGTTTTAAGATTTTTGTTGTGATTTTTACAATTTTTGATTATTTTTATATTTATTTATTTAAATTTTTGTCGTGTTGTTAACTTTTTATAGATAAAACAAATATTTAATCGACGTAATTTATAAAATCAATTAAATAAAAATAAACTCCTGATGAAGTTGGGAAAACTACCAATGAAACGTTGAGTGAAAGATTTATATCGATTAGAATGCCCAACTCTAAAATGAACTACTTATATTGAAAGTGGTATGAGTCCATTTTCAAAAAAAAATAATTAGATAAACCTCATCAGTTCGTTTCATAGCATGCAATGTCTTCTATTCACAGCACAAAGTTTATTTGTCAACATTTTAAAGATCGCTGTAATTTTAACGGATTTCTTCTGTTGTAAGTTATTTTAAATAACACGAAAATTCTTCCCATAAAAGTATTGTTTGGGTTGTGTGAACGTTGCACAACGGTAAACATTGATTTCAAATCTGTTCTTCAAATTTTTCCAGCGCTTATAATTTTCGCTTTTAATTAATTTTAATTGCATCTCTTAGCACTTTTTTTGTTATTTTTATTCGGAACTCTCAAGATCCCAGTTCAGCTTCTAAAAAGCTGAGTACGTGGATAGTGCTTGATCAAATATGAAATGAAATTGAAAGTAATTTTTTTACGAAGAAAACTAAGAAAAGTGATATTTAAAGCAAAATAAGTAAAAATATGCAATAAAAATATGCATCTAATGTCAAACAAGTATAAATATGCAATACAAATATGCATCTAATGCCAAATAAGTAAAAATATGCAATAAAAATATGCATCTAATGCCAAATAAGTAAAAATATGCAATAAAAATATGCACTCAAAGCAAAATATGCAAGAATTTGCATCTATAGCTAAATATGCTAAAATATGCACTAACAAATCGATGTCATTTTTATGCAAATACTTTGATTCGAAAAACTATTTTGCTTGCCCTGCTCTCAGACTTAAGGAAAAAAATATGCATTAGCATGAACTTCCGGTCCCTGATCATAACAATTGGCAACAATTATTTCTCAAGCTTAAAAAGAACAATGTTAATCAGTTTAATGCAAGCAGCAAATAACAATCCAATGATTCACAGTAAAAAAAAATTGACCTTAAAAAAAAAACAAAAAAAGTTAATAAAAATTGACATAAAAAAGTTAAACTATAGGAAAAACACTATAAAACCAACTAACGCCAACTAAAAGTTTTGCTATAATACTCTTGTAGGCCAAGTTACACTGCTCTAAAACTTTGAAATTGTAAAATAAAATTAAACTGCAAAAAAATCACATTTCATTTATTAGACATACAATATGACATACCCATACATATACAATAAAAGCACTACTACACAGAGAAAGTATTCGTGGACGAGTTTTAATGAACTTTTTCACTAAACTAATAAAGTTTTTATTTACCAAAGTGAATGAAAAATTTCATAAAATTTACTGAACCTTTTTCTTAAGGCGTATGCAATTTTTTATAAATAAAATTAAATTTTTCATAAAATTTTATGAAAAACTACATTAATTTAATGAACAGTTTCCATGGACGAGTTCCAGTGGCAATTCATAGATCTATTACAAAAGATCATTGATATCATGGAGACAATTCTCTCAGTGTAGTGCAAAAGCAACAATAACAATAATACTGCAACAATGGAACATGAAATGACTTAAGGGGAATTTAAGAAACCAAAGTCATTGGATTTTATGTTATGCAGTATCAGCTGCAATAAAAGTAGCAACAAATACACATTAGGGGGACAGATATTTGACCCATTTCGAAATGTGTCCATTAAATGGTTGTTTTTTTTATACCCTCCATCCCATAGTGCAGGAGGGTATATTCACTTTGTCAAATGTTTGTAATTCTTTTAAAAAAATTCTGGGACCCCATAAACTATATATATTCTTGATCAGCATGGATAGAGAAGTCGATATAGCCATGTCCGTCTGTCCGTCTGTCCGTCTGTCCGTCCGTCTGTCTGTGGAAACACAAAATACTCCTCCAATACAGAAGAGGTACTGCTAATTTTCAGTCAAATTGTTTGTTGATATCATGAGCAGTTTTCTAGTGAAAATGATCAAAATCGGTTAACGCGTTCAAAAGTTATGAGTGAAAATGTGGGAAGACCTCTAAAATTTTTTTTTTTTTATTTCATCATACATACATACATACATACATACATACATACGTACATTCAATGCTTATACACAAGAATATACGCAAGCAGGGATGGCTGTCAATATCGCTGAATTACCGTCCACGATTCTAACACCTTTCAACTGACTATCGTTATCGCTTAAATACCGTTACCGATATTCTTGAAATACCGTTATCCGTAAAATACCGTTACCTTAAATACCGTTACCGAAATAATCTAACAAGATCTGAACAAAAAAACTTCTGTAAATAGATATATTTTCCCAAAGTGTGATCATAAACTAGAAAGTCATTTAAACTCGGGCATAATGCGGTTAAAAATTGTGGTGTGCATTAACATTACCTGAATAATTAAAATAACGTTATCCTTAAAATGCCGTTAGCAAAATAATTGAAAAATCTTTTTCCCTAAATAAAGTTACCGAAATATCTAAAATATCGTTACCGCTAAAATACCGTTAGCGAAATGAATAAAATACCGTTAACGCTAAAATACCGTTAACGCTAAAATCCCGTTACCCGAAATAACTGAAGTATAGTTTCCCCTAAAATACCGTTACCGAAATAAAAGAAAATAGCGTTACTACGACCAATAACCACATAGAATCGGTTACCATCCATGGGCATGATCAACACTTAAAAACAAAAAAAAACCCACAAAATATTGTTGTTGTTTTTTTGTTTTGTTTTGTAATACAGTATGTATGTACGGCCCTATGCTCCTTATAGGAACGACGGGAATATATATGTATGTACGTATGAATTAGTAGCAATCGCATGCAGAGTTGCCAGGTTTGACAATTTGTCGTCATTTTGATGATATTTAATACCCAAAATAACTAAATGACTATTTGACGACTTTTGCTTCCAAAATGACGATTTTTTGACAATAATTTAATATGTCAGCAAGATCTACTTATTTATCATTCTCATAAAATCGCCGGCTCGATTATTAAATTTATATTATTTCGTTAAAAATTGAAAGCAAAAACATTGTTTTTTGATCGATAGCTAGCTTTTATATGCTAATATGATGTGAAATACAATTTTGCAAAAATGCAAATCCTAGAATTGAATAAAACTTAATCCAAACCGCATTTATTTATAAATTCATTACGGGTTTAGCTTAATTTAGTTTCTGTGTTTATATGTTTAGAACATTTCTTTAAATTTTTATAAAATTTAATTGGAGTTAGATTTAAATAAAAATAAAAAAATTTTCATGTTAAAACACAAGGCATGGACTTTTTTTGCGAAACAAACAGATCTCTAGCCCGAATATATTTCATGTTGAAAGATGATATATATACAACTTTAAATGAAACAAAATAAATCCAAAAATAAATCCGGTGCTTAAAAAACAGGCCTAATAATATAAATAAAGTGCCAAAATTTAATAATTAAAAATATAACATTAAGTTTGTTCGATAACACAAAAATTTGTACAAGTTTTTACTGGAAGGTGTTCGTTTAGACAAATACGCAGTAAAAACTGGTAAAAAGAGAGAGTAAAGTGACAGTTTGATGCCAAAGAACTTACAAGTTTTTACTGGATACATTTTTGCCAGAAAGAATTTGTAAGATGAAAAAAACATATGACTAAAAAATAAAAAAATATGCTTGTATTTTTAGTAAATAAAAACAAAAATTAAATTAAATTTTAATTGTTTATGGATTGAAAGTGAAAATGATTAAATAATTAACTATGGAAGAAGTTAAAAAACATTTAAATTATTTTTGGTCGATAATTTCAATTAACTTTTTCCTTTTCCATAATGACCAGTTGATTTTTTTTTAATATTTAAAACAAGCTATTTTATCTAATTTAATAATTCCTACAAATTTTCTGTTCGTTTACTTTTTTGTAAATTTGTCTTACTATTTGTAATTTTGTTACTGAGTAGTTTTTACTGAACTTTACAGGAAAAGTAATCGAACAGACTTATTGTTAAAGAATTTCCAAATTTTGTAAAAGAATTTAATATTTAAAAAGTTGTGCCACTGAAATGTTGTTCACAGAATTATGCAGATATAAGTGTTTAACAGTTCAAGTGGTAAAATTAGTTTGATTTAAAGTTGTATTTATTTGATCTTTCAACATTATATTTTTGTTATTTTATTAATTAATAATCATATAATTACAAGTTATATACTATTACCCTAACCGAGCACTAGCTACTATGGCCTTCGGCGCGTTGTAGCGAAAACAGATCAGTGCCTCTGGTGGGAATCGAACCCACGACCCCCGCACTGATAAGCCAGCACGCTACCAACTAGCCTACTGGGGCACACTGTTTCAACATTTTATAAATATGAATATCGTTGTAAAATATAATGATTTTCGAAGTTTAAACCAAAGAGAAGTGTCAAAAATCGTGTTATATTACAACGATAACACGTTAACATTTGAAATGTGAATAACATTATTGTATTTTATTTTTTATTAAAACTTTATCCCTCTTCTAACAATATATTTTATTTTGGCGATTTTTCAAAATATGATGACGATTTTGACGATTTTTTCTAGAAAGTTTGTCGTTTTTATGCTTTGCAAACCTGGCAACACTGGTTATAAGTGCAAATGCGAGAAGCCCTCGAAAAATTGTTAAGCTAATTTATAAAGTATGCTTTTGTTTTCCATATACCAGGCTTGCCATATACCTTTTTTTGTTAACCCCAACAAATCAAAAAATCACCAATTAGAAAAAAGGTAGAACAAAATAGTTTAGTTAAAATTCTTTATTTATTTGACTGCATTAACCGGAGTTGCCAGACACATTAATCGTTATCAGATCAAAAAATATCCAGCAACAAAATCCCCGAATCCAACAATGTAAATTCATAACTTTTTTTCGTACACTATTTTTACTTATTTTCATTCTCAACCTTTAATAAATTTGCAAGGAAACTCTTACATTCTAATTACATTTATTAAAAACCCCATTCAATTTAAAGGACATTCACTTTCAGAACTTTTTTATTTAAGACATATAAGGTGCATACTTCATCTTAAAATCTTTTGATTATATGAATTTGTTTTCCTTAAAAGCCCTAATTTTTATTTGATACATACAAAAATAATCTAAATTAAAGTATTGATGTGTAAAAACCAATCGAATTTTGGGAAAATTTCTTAGGGTTCTTATTCTAGGAGTCGTAAACGAGAATTGCACAAGCAACTGAGCTGAAAAACAATAATTTGAAATACCAGTTTCTTTAATTTTTTGTGTCTCGAAAACACCCTAAACACTCGAAAGATTTTCTTTTATAATTTTTGACAAACTTAGTTTCATCACACTTTCCGTTTTACTTATGTGATGTATAGTATAAACACATGTGTTGTAATGTAAACTGGCATTTCATAATTATTTCATTATGTATGTCTCCGCAAGTGTATTTTTGTTCCCTTAAATTTATCTAAAATTCTGATTATTCGAAACTGTTTTTATGCGTTTGTATTCATTGCATCTCTTCTAACGATCCAAAAATATATTTTAGTAACTTTCTTTCATTATTATATAGGCAAAGAGACAAACAACAGGCGAATTTTACAACAGTTTTTTTAACATCATAAGGAACTATACAAATATATATATTTTTCACTACACGTTCTTCTTTAGGTAATCAGAATAACCTTTGAATACCCACTGCAGAATTTCAGATTCATTTTAGTAAACTTTAATTAAACATTTTTTTCTTCTGAAACATCCCAAAGACATTAATCAATCAGTCATATTTTGTTTTACTTATAAAAACAACATTATTTTTGTTATTTTTACAAAGAATATAGATATTAATATTGTTTGCACTTTCCCTGGTTTATAAAAACACCGAGATGGAGGGTATCCAAAAATTCGTCACAGCCGAATTTAATCTTTTTTAATACCAAATTCGGCACATCGGACTTTAATGCTTCCACTTGTTTTTTTTATTTGTACTCACAAGTATATGCATGACAATTTAAGCAGACTCTGACAATTCTAAACCGTGACACACACTAAGGGAAGAAAGTTGAGAATTTTCGAAATTTTTTTCATTAGCAGCCTAAAATCCATTATAAAGTGTATGACATAAAAAATATATATGTTTGAAAATTATCCAAAATTTTGATTCCATTGCACTACGGTTTAGAATTTTCCGATTTTATACTTTGAGATCAAATGTAGAAAACTAGTTCTAGCTCATTTGGAAATTCAACATTTCACCTAATTGCTGCCACCATAATACCCTCACATGCAACGGACCAGTATCAAAGTCAATCAGTACCACTAGTTGTTATTTTTAAGTTTCCGTACCTTATTCAGAAGTTCACATTCAAGTAACTATACCCATACAGGCACATTTACAAAATTCGCATTCGTTCCCTCAGTCACTCACGACAATGTCGATATGAATATTAACGACTTTTTTTTATTTTAAAATTTCTTGTAATAAAAATTATATTTTAAAACTGGTTTTTGTAGTAACAAAGGCACGCATGCAGTTTGTAAAATAAAATCTTCATTGGTTTCTAGCGAGGAGTGTGGTGGCCTATCATCGATGTTCTTGCTAAAACATTATCTCAGGAGCGGGTACAGTTTATATATTTGAGGGGGGGGGGGGGGGGATATTTTTAAAGTAACCCATATGGATTATACTTAACCTTGAGTCCCCACACTGGAGTATAGTACACCCGAACAACAGTGTGAATTGCGTGTTATAAAAAATAGGTGCGAGGATGAAAGGTTAAAATTATCTACCCATCTTAACTTGGTGTAAAAAGAATTTTTCCTAAATAGTCCAGTCAAATAAGGCAAAAAAAGGGGTCAACCTCCGAATTCCAGGTAATAGGCTGGAAACGCGTATATTGCTTTATTGTGGTGTTCTCAATACTTTCTCAAAAGTCTCATAAAATCTCGTGTCTGCGTCGTGAGTTATTAAAGGTCAAAGGTCACAAAAATCAGTTTTTGGCGATTATCTCGGCTTCTATAGCTCCAATGATGTCAATATCTATTATAAAAATTGTAGATCATGCAATTTGTAACAAATTTTAATACATACATTTTTCGAGATAGAGGGCAGAGACTCCGGAGCGCTCACCTCTACCTGTAATTATTCAAGGTCAACCGTGAATCTCGGTTAATAATATCTTATATAAAGTGATTAAATTACTAAAATATCACTAACAATGAATAATATATATTATATATTAGATAATACAGTGGAGTATCGTTATAACGAACTCGTATTGACCGGACAATTAAGTTCGTTATAAGCGAAGTTCGCTTAAGCTTGGTAAACATATTTAAAAAAATAATAAATTCTCATGATCTTTCTTAAATTCTCTTAATTTGAAAATGTTTGTTTGTAATATGGAAATAATTCTTCCATTTAATTACGTTTCATACCATTTTTACTGTGTTTAGTGAAGTTTCAAGTAAAAAGCTAGAGTTTTGAAGATTTGCAGAATATTTTTCATTTTAAAATCTAGAGTTTTATATGTGTTCGTTAGAAGCAAATAAATTTGTATGGAAATTCGTAAAAGGGTACAGAAAATTAGTTCACTAAAAACGATGTTCGTTATAACCGTATTATTTTGTATGAAGTATGTTAGCAAATGCGTTGGGACCAGAAAAATCTTTCGTTATAAAAAAGTTCGTTATAACCGGTGTTTGTTAAAAGCGAACTCCACTGTACATTGTATATCTTATGAATATCTTAGAAACAAACATTTCCAAATTAAGAGAATTTAAGAAAACATCATGAGAATTTATTATTTTTTTTAATATATTTACCATGCTTATAGAGAACTTCGCTTATAACTAACTAAATTGTCCGGTCCCTACAAGTTCGTTATAACGGTCCTCCACTGAATTATCTAATAAATAATATAAATTATTCATTGTTAGTGATATAATAGATGTTGACATCATCGGAGCTATAGAAACTGAGATAATCGCCTAAAACTGATTTTTGTGACCTTTGACCTTGAATAACTCACGACGCAGAAACGAGATTTTATTAGAGTTTTGAGACAGTAGTTAGAACACCAAAATAAAGCCATTTCGAGTTTCCAGCCTATTACCTGGAACTCAGAGGTGAAACCCTAATATGACTGGTCTAAAAGAAAAATTTTAAGATTGTGATACATATTAAAAAAAACGAATTCAAAATTAAACGTTTTGTGCTAAAATTATCCGCATGATATTAATGAATTTCTGCAGAAAAGCATTGTTGCACTCGATCTCATTAATTCAAACTTTTTTTTTTAGTTAATGAAAGTTTTTAAAAAATTGTTTAGAAAAATTTAATAATTTTTATGAAAAGTTTCATTTACTCAATCAAAAAGTTCCATTCAAAAGCTAGGTTCATGCAAAAATTAAGATTTTTGTTTATCTTTAAAAATTTTCTGTTCACTTTGTGAACAAGATTTTAATTAGACTGCTGAAAACTTTAATTATTTTTCCTAAAGTTGTTTAGTACGGCCGATTTTGGAGTAATTATGGGTCACATTGTCAAAAAAGGTCCATATCAAACTGACATTTCAAAGAATACTATCGTTATCAAATAGTCCTTGGTATTTAAACTCATTTTTAAATTTTTGATCTAATTTTTTTTCTGAGTTAAGCTAGTTTAAATATATTTGTTGATTAGTTTTAAGTAATTATTCTGTGGGCATTGAATTAATGAATATTTTTGTTAACTATACGCTTGATAAAGGGTAATTCTTATTACTTTGGAATCAAACTACCAAGTGGGAGAAGAGCTGTTACTTACAATTTCAGTACCAGTCCGAGACCGATAAAAACAATACCGGCACACGCTGAAAAAAACGCCCTGCAGGAAATATAAATGCTGGCAATATAATTTTGTTTGGAAGACATTTCCGTTTCCCATGTTTCTAATATAACATGTTTGCTTGCAAATATAATTATGTTTGCCTGTAAACATATATATGTTTGGAATTAGTAAAAAAGACTAAAGGCAAAAATATATATTTGTTTGGCTGCAAATATATATATTTAATATATATATATATTTACATTCAGCTTCTCTATCTCACGTTTAGGGGTTAAAAATTAATTTGTTTTTGTATGAAAACATGTCTGCAATTAACTAAAACTGAATTTGTTTGTACATAGGGTTAAAGTTTTCAAGAAAAAAATTTTAATAGCCATATTGGCTATATCGTGAACCCATTTTTTAATTAATTGAATTATAGGGGAAAAAAGCTCCTTTTGAAAAGTCGCATAAAAAACCGACCGCTCACGAATATCGGAAAAAAAACTCAGACAACCCCCTTGAATAAATGAAATAGGAATTATTCATTATTTGAGATAAATCCAATTCCAACTCCTTAATAAAGCGCCAGAGTTAATGTTACCCAACACATATTTTTTCGAATAACAACAATACTTGTAAGTCTTTAAACATTTTATATACACCAGTAAAATTGTCTTCAAAAAAGCTTTCATTTGATACCAAATTTGTCTATATTAACTTAAAAAACAAGTGAAATAATTAAAAAAAAAATAGGTTCATAATTGATCCCATTTAGTAGCCCATAAACATGAGATTGGGCAGCTAAAGCTTTTGTTTAAGTTCTGTTTAAGTTCTGCCTGTTCTGGAGGCTCGAGTTTTTCCAAAACTTCGAATTCTGATGAGATCTTTTGAAAGGCAGAAAAACGTGTATTAACCTATCTAAAATTAATTAATTTACTTAATTTTGTAAATATACGCGGGTTGAAAGTTCGTTATAAATAAACAAAAACAAAACACCTCATTTTAAAATGCTTAAAAACGCTTGTATGTCCAAAACTTAATATCTAAAAATTTTCAAATTGCAAATATGTCTTTGTTAAGTTTTGAAAATTTGAATAATTGC
The DNA here is from genome assembly GCA_021234595.1 of Delia radicum. Taxonomy (NCBI): domain Eukaryota; kingdom Metazoa; phylum Arthropoda; class Insecta; order Diptera; family Anthomyiidae; genus Delia; species Delia radicum. The sequence continues at coordinate 158,075,806 of CM037851.1, read as the reverse complement.
AAACATATATACCTGCAAATATATTAAAAATTGTATTTTTTTCTTCCGTGATGCTCACGGACCTACCAGCTGGACCGGTCTTTAAGTACCTGTCCCATATCTGGCAAAGAGAGGTCCGATCAGAAAATAAAAATTTTTTAAATTCTAGAAATATTTCGTAGTTTTAATTTAATTTTTTTTTTATTAATTAATAATTATATAATTACAAATTATATACTATTACCCTAACCGAGCACTAGCTAATATGGCTTTCGGTGTATTGTAGCGAAAACAGACCAGTGCCTCTGGTGGGAATCGAACCCACGACCCGCTCACTGATAAGCCAGCACGCTATTAACTAGCCTACCAGGGCGCACAATATTTCGTAGTTGTATTTCATTATTGTTTGTCATTTTATTTTTTCATTCATATACAACATATTATATTTGGTTATTTCTACGAAGAGAATGGCGTCAATTGTATTAGAGTATTTAAAAAACACATTTTTTTTAAGTTGAAAAAAGTTCAATTTTCTTATTTTTTAAGATAAAATATGTCGTTATCATAGATCTATGTTTCTGCAAAGTTAACCTAAAATTCCTAACCATACAATTTCTGAAGTCAATATGTTATCTTCATAATGTAAATAAATGCTTAAAAAAATGTTCCTCATATTTATTGTCTTTTTATTTGGCGTAGGTTCTGTAACAGGATATTTTACATAAGTCCTGTGTTAGGTTCTTTTGCGTTATTTCTGCGGTATGTTCTTTTGTGTCAGCTTTGTGATACGTCATAAATCCCCCTCTGATATGAAAGAACCGGTTCGAAGACTGGTCGCGAGATGTTCCTTTTCTTACGGGGTAATTATGAGATATTGCACAGCAAAACAAAAATATTCAATAATTTTCGAAACATGTTATATCGTGGGACTTAAGTGTTGTTCTAATTTTAATAGGTCTGCTTTAAATTTAGTCTTGTAGAATAAATATTAAAAAAAAATCTAGCTTAGAATGGTACAACTATATTTTTTGTGCTATACAAATTTTTTGCAAGAAAACTTTATCGGTATTTATGATATCTGACAAAAGAAACCGCATAATATTCGGTACTAATGTTCTTCAACACCAAAAATATTAAAGAAAAATACATGGGCATTAAAATGTGCTCAGGGGTTTATTAAAAACGGCTCCATACATAATAAATGTGTTTGTTTACTTGAAATTTTTACTACTTTTACTACAATTTAAAAGTTTTGTTAAATTTTTGTATTCAAGTTGTCTAGCTGTAGTAAAAGCAGTAACTTGTAGTAATTAAACGAACAGGCCTAATATGTATATTTTGCTTTCCAAGCTAACTGCCCCGTTACAGGAAAAACTAACAAAACTGACAAAAGAAAAATGGAACAACTTTTACCTTTTTCCAAAATATGGGCGAAGTAGGCGTGGTTAAATGTTGACAAGTTTTGCGAGCAGTTTTAGTTTATTATAAACAAATTAAAAGCCACAACTATTTCTAACACACAAAAATGTCAAGAATGTATTACAAGCGTTTAAACCCAATAAATTGTCGCAAAAAATAAAATATTCGGAAAATATGAGATTTGGATTTATTCACTCAATTACTTATAACTTTGTAATTTTTCGTTCGATTTTCTTCTGGTTGGTCTTAGTTCTTACGTAACGTTTTGACGGTTTTTTTTTAACGATTTGTACTTTTCCGTCGGCACAGAATCACTGTAAAATATGATTTTTTTGAAAATGTGCCCTATTTTAATCGATATATTTTGAAAAGCTTTACAATCAAAGATCCAATTATACATAATTGTTCGTCATCTCAATACCTTGCATTTGGCTACCAAGAACGACCAAAATCGGACATTTCTAGCTCGATATATGATTTGTCAAGTGAAAAAAGTTCGAAAAAATTAAAAAATTACAATATCTCAAAAACTGTTACATAAAAAAATTAACCATGATTTTTGAATTCAGCGGAAGAAAATACATAAGGAAAATCACCTCTCATCAAATGTACATTTTCGGTGTAAACTAGTGTTATTATTTAACTGAATTTGGAAAATGCTTGAAGTTTGTTTATATCCATACATTTTTTATGCAAAATGGGGAATAAATAAATTTTTTTTAAAAAACTCGGAACTAGTTTCGTATGTTATCTCAATTCAATTTATCTTAAAATCGGCCAACATTTTTTTATATTTTTATTTATCAAAAATGTATAGATGTTTTTTTTATCGATCCAGAAAGTTTCATGGTGTAACTCGTCTTAGTTTTGGAAAACTTATTTGTTGAATATTGCCCTCTATATATACGAGTATTTTAATATTTCTGTATAACTTTATTACTAGGGCTCAGAAGTTCAAGTAAATACATGTTTTTTGTTGGGGGGACAAAGTTAAGCAAATATCTTTGCGAATCAATAATTTTGCAACAAAAATTTCATGGCTTCGTTATTGCATATTTTCCTATAAATACAGATTTATTACATATTTTCCTATAAATGCATGTTAAAAAACATATTTTGGAATTTTTGTTGCATACTTTGCTATAATTCCATGTTTTTGTATATTTTTTATATATTTATCGTCGATTGAACTTGATAATAAATTCGAATTTTTTAAAATGTTACACTGCGGCAAATAAGTTATCTTAAAAATGCAAAACCGGAAAAAAGTTTAAAAGTAGTTTGTTCAGGTGCCGTTACAAGTATTATGAAAAAAATATATTTCCAGAAAGGTGAAAGTTCGGAGCATTTTAATCAAATACGACCCTTTTTCTTGTTAATAAAGCTCGAAAACCTGAAGTCGAAGAGTGATCCTGAGACCAGATTTGGATTCAGTGTACCTTATGCCTTTACTTTTGTTCTGGTTTCAAATATTTTTTGGCCTGAATCTTGAAGCGTAAACAGTACTCACATTACTCACGAGTGTTCCACACTTTATATTATTTATTGCTCATACGCCACGTTTACATACCAATTTTTTTAACACGCAAATATTGAAATATGAAATCCTTAGCGAAAATTTTCAAAAAAACTAATACGTATCAATAAAAAAAAACATCTATACTTTTTTTTATAAATAAAAAAAAATTTGGCCGATTTAAAGATGAATTGAATTCAGATAACAAAAAATATTCCATAAAAAAATATATTGGTTTAAAAATTATTATTATTTACTTAAACAATTTTAGTTTTCCATGTTCTTCATTACAAAGTATACTAATATAGCCAAATATCTGGCAAATATCTGACCTAATTCAGTTAAATAATATATACACTCAGTGTACTTCTGCTTTAAAAATATGTAGTTGTTTGGGTTGTAATACAGTTTCTTTATTTTTAATATAAATGTCAGTCATTTGTAGAACAAATTTAATTTTTTACTAACCTTGTAGTTCATTTAAAAAAACAAACCACATCAAATTACTGTATAATGATTTTACAATAATTTTATACAGTTGTTTTTTTTTTTAATTTAAAAACATTAAATAAATAAATGTTGGTTTATATTTTACTAAATGAACCACATATTTTTATTGTAATTGAACATTAAAAAACAAATGACAATGTTAGTTGATTTTACTGAAATGTAAGTCGTCCTTTCTTTAAGTGAAATTTAATTTGTTTTTAACTACATTTGCAGTGGGGTTTACGTACATTGTATTCTTGTTATAATAAACTAAAAATAAGATCAATATGGTTCAATATTTAACCTCCCCTACGGCTCCCATTTTTTGGAAAAAATTTAAAAAGTTGTTCCAATTTGTTTGTCTCTCATATACACAGAGAACAACTTTGTCATTTGCCAACTAAAATTCGGTTAATGCGACTGAAAATCGGTTGGTACAACTGAATATTGAGTTTCGCGAGGAAATTCGATTAACACAACTGAATTTTAGTTTCAACAAGCAAAATATTCAGAAATCGCATTTGACTATGGTTGTACTAACCGAATTTATTGGTTGCGGGCAAGAATACACACTTTTTAATTCTGTTGTCACTTTATTTTTCTGTGTGTAGGAGAGCAAATACAGTTAGTTTGGAATTGATGCGATATACTTTTTTTAGCTGGAGAGTTGGCTTTGGAAAGGAACATATGTGGGGTTTTGAGAAGTCCTTATAGTCCGACGCGAAAGGGTTCCACGACTAAGCAAATGATGAATTTTTTTTCTTACCGTTGTTTTTCTCCCCTCTCTCCTACGACTCACAACTGCTTTATTGGTTGTTCAGCATTGTCTGCACTTTTGTGGTACATATTGTCTACAAAGCTTTCTACTATTGCACTGCTTATGTTAAAGCCGAGACATGTATGCGGTAGTTTGTAGTATTTTTATATTTTTTTCAAAACTGGTACGATGCAATGTATGAATGTGTATGTGTGAGTCATGTCAGAATCTGTGAGTGTATTGGATGTGTGGCTCCTTAATGTGTTCTGTGTGGGTTGTTGACACTTTCAGATTATATTGATATCTCAAAATGTTAGTCACAATCAGTATTAGAGAAGAGATACAACCATGCGGTTGCGGCGGCGTTTCTTTTTATTATATGTAGATTTGACAACAAAAAAACAGATAAAAAACCGCACTACATTAAAACTTAATTTAATTGTATTGCGTTTGCACTAATACTCTCCTTTAGTGTTGCCACATTTTCATTTAACAATCCCACTTTTTGGTGCTGTTCATGTAATATGTGACGTGCTTTCTACACATACTTCAGTGATGGAAAGTGATATTTTTACTGCAAAATAAAAAAAAAAAATGCTTTAAAAGTGGCTTTATCCCTAAGTGTACTAGAAAAAGTTTTTAGATTTTTTTAAATTAATAATATAAAATAATTAAATAGCAAAATTCATAAATATTTGAATTTTTTTAAAATTAAAATTGGAGTTAAATGAGCCCAAATTTATTATAATATTTAAGACTATTTTTAAACTTTTTTTTTAAATCGTCAAGGGTTTTTTTGTGAGTGCCACGGTATGTTTTTTTTTTTTAATTAAAAAGTATAAAAACATCGAACGAATAAATTTTTCCATTCCTGGCATATACACTTGTGCAGACATGTAACAAAACAGCCGTCACCCCAACCGTTGTCGTTTAATTTGATTTCTCTCGCCGTAGTGGAATCCGCCGCCGCAGCCGCAGCCGCAAGGTTGTATCTCTACTCTTAATTCTAAAAAAAAACCTTCAGTTAAAAAAAAAACCTATTCGTAAACCTTATTACTATTACTGAAGTACACAGTTTTCTTGGTAAGGTTGATCGAGGTGAACAGTAGGATATTCAAATTACTCAAGTTTGGTTGTGTTCGATTAATCGAGTAAGTTTTTAAAATTACTCAAGTAATATGAATCATTTTATTTCCTTAGGTTTTTCCTAAAAACTGGAGTTCTGAATTTTATTTTTATCAAAATTAAAAATGTACGATAAGTAATTATTTTAAAATTGAAAAGATCTTCTTAAATAATACACAATTGAATTGTTTTACGTTATTTACTTTCGTTTTTAAAAATTTTGACTTTAAACAAACATTAGCGATATAACTTTAACCATTTTTTGCAAATATCAAATATAGTACAAGGTGGCTCAAAAATAACGTTCCGATGTTTTTTGGCTGTAATTTAAAAAAAAAAATGAAAAACTTTGATTCTTCTTGTGGATTATTTTTATTTGGTATTTTAATTTTTTTTACATCAAGTCGAGAATATGATGTCATGTAAATGGCCGCCGCCACAGTTGATTGTCATTTGAGCCCTTTTTATGGCATTTTCCATCACTTTGGCCAAAACTTCCGGCGATTTACATTTGCGATATTTTTCGAAAACTATATTAAAATACAATGGAGAGAGACTGCCAAACATCTTAACAAGAAAACTTTTGGAACACAAAATTTTTTTTGGGTAAAGTACTTAACTATTGGGTAAATGACTCGCTTGGACATGAGTATGGTATAGAATGACAACATTTCTGAAAGCCAGTGGCTTGAGAACAAAGAAAATATATTAAAACGATTCAATATATAAAGTTATATTAGGGGTTTGATACAAAAGAGTCAAACTGTGAGAACCCAATGGGAGGTCAAAACTACATGATCGAAATGTATAGTCAGAAGGAAATCAGATGAATTTTTAGAATGCGGTATTCTTTATTGAACTTGAATGATAATCGATGGCAAAACAATATGGAATTTGTAATATGATGAAAGATGAGAATGTAATGAATTTCCTGCGATGATATCCGGCATTTAGGGAATACAGGGTTTTTTATTTTGCTAAAGTTTTGCTTAACCAGGAAGAAGTTGTGAAAATTCTTAATTCTAACTTGATTGATTGGAAACCGTTAGTAACTTATGTTTAAAATTGTATAAACTATAGAACATTTTTAGTCCAAGAGTTTAATTATTAAAATGCGTTTTAATATATACAATTTAAAATAACTGCCGACTAACGACTTTTGTCACGGTCGATTATATATTTTATAATTTTTTATTTTATTTTTTGTAAATTTTTTATATATTAATTGATGAATTATAATGAAAATAAAGACCTACTACTACCACTATTAAGATACATGCACTTAGAATGCTATGTAGGTAAAGACCACTGCAAATGTATTTAAAAACAAATGAAATTTCACTTTAAGAATAGACGACTTACATTTCATTAAATTCAACTAACATTGTCAATTGTTTTTTAATGTTCAAAAAATGACTAGCGATTGTAGTAAAAATGAACCATATGGTAGTAAAAAATAAACAAACATTTATATTTTTAAATAATAAAAAACTGCTGTAAAAAATTAATGTAAAATCGTAAAACTGTCATTTGATGTGGTTTGTTTTTTATATGAACTACAAGGTTTGTAAAAAAATTAATTTGTTCTACAAATGACTGACATTTACATTAACAATAAAGAAACTATATTACAACCTAAACAAACATATTTTTAAAGCATAAGTTCCCTGAGTGTATATAAAATGTCGCTTTATTTAGGTATAACGGAACCATGTCTGTTATTAAAATGTAATATTTTAGACATTGGTCTCGATGCCGAACATTTTTTCTTCAGTGCAGTATTGCCCATATCGTAGTCTGACGTAAACAAGTTATAGCCCTACTGTAAAATATTTATCGCATTTATTCAAAAAAAAAATTTTTTAACTCAAAATTCATTTTTTACAAAGAAAACTACATACAGTTGTCATCTCTACGCAATGTAAAAATCTTAGATCGGTATCTTTAGCAACAAAAAAACCCCGATCTCTTATTTTTAAGGTGGCTATGTCGCTTTGACCCTTCGGTTGAACAAGTGCACTATATAAATTAAAACGTTAACTGACACGTTATAAAAAAAATCTTTTTAAAAAAACAAAATTAAAATTTTTTTTATTAAATATAAACTAAAATAGAACATATTTTGATTTAATCGATTAACTCGATTAATCTATAAAAAATTGTCATAGTTATTCGTTACTCGAAATTGGCAATTTGAATTTACTATAACAATTGTTTGATTAAAATTCATCGATTAATCGAGTAACCATTAACCAATTGAATACCCTAGTAAACAGATATCCACATAGTATTTCGATAAAAAATATATTCCATTGTTCACACCATAACCCGCATTTGTTGCAGTGTTATAATGAAAAGACAAAAACTAACGTTGGGGTTGGTCAGTTATGTCAATTGTTGTTACAGATTTTACGTCAAACTTTTATTCCATATTTGGCATTTATCTTATCATGATTATTATAATTTTATTACTTATTCGGGAATTTTATAATTAACTTGTTATTTGAATAATGAAAAAAAAAATTGAAATATAAAAACGTCAGAAAATTTAATATATTTACGTCATTTAACATATCTTTTGACATTTCACAAAAGAACTTATTAAAAAAAAAAAAAAAACTAATAAAAAATTTTTTCAAGAGGCTGGAAAAGTTAAAAAAAGTCTATTGACAAAACTCTTTGACAAAACAACTTAAATTGGCTTAAGTTATTTTGGCAAAAGTCTACAAATATAGGCTTTTGTCAAAATTTTAAATCCTATGAAACTTGTATAATTTTCTAATAATTTTCGCCTTTTTTTATTTTTGAAAAGCTGGTTATATGTTTAGAGCAACAATACTTTTACTCATAGAAGTGCAAAATTTTAGGTCCATATGTCTATATTTGTAATTATTACACAGTGCAACAATGAAAAAAAATGCACGGACTCGACAGTATAGATTTGATTGTACTACCAAAGGTTAGTAAAACCCTGTACTCGGTTTGGCCAGTTAGACTACCAATTTTTTTTATGGACCTGAAAAGATTTTGAGAAGCAGTGCACCACACAAAAAAGGTCGTCCTCAGTTTTTGACCAACAGCTAATTCAGACTTGATGATCTGGCTTAACTATATTTGGCAATAATGTAGTGAAGAGCCTACTGAACAAATTTTATAAACATTTTATGTGCAAAAAATTATTTTTTCCTGCACTTTTTGAAAAATATAGGAAAATGTTTTTTTTTTTGCCTTTTTCAGCATAACTAACAGGGACTCATAATTTTTCATTTTTTCTTCCACTGACATTTGTTTATTCTATAATAACAGTACATTTGTATAATTTGTTTATATTTACATTTTTATAGTTGTTTCCAGCTGATTTTTACACTGAACGAATTAATAATGGTCAAATTAATATTTACAAATAATAAAATACTTTAGTTTAATTTGCGTTTTCAAAATATTTTTTATGAAATGTGAATAAATTTTTTGATTAATATCAAGAACAAAATCAACTTTCAGTAGTTAACATTATTTCATTATAAAAGTGGCCATTTGTGTTGTACAGTCAAACAATATTTGGTGTACGAATTAATTGTGGATAGGGCTCGCATAACAAAATTGTAGCCATTGTATTTCTGAACAACTTTTGTGAACATATCAATACAATCTGAATGTGTCAAATTTATTAGTTGACCCTTTCAGGAATGTGTTGATAGATCTATTTCGGGAATTTTCTATGTTCTCGTCATCAGAACACGTTTTAAAAGCGGTAACAATCCCATGCCAAACATCAATCATTCATTTAAACTAGTTTACTCACTACATTAGAACTAATATATGAGCTTGAAGTTAAAGATTATAACCATTGATAAAAAAAAAATTGAAAACTTGCTTGTTATGTGCAAGGTGCACCTCTGGTGGATATTCAATACACGTTTTTTGTTTTTTTCCTCCTTTTTATTTTTTATTTCGTTTATAAACAAAGCAGGGGGAGTAAACTAGACTGTACTTTGTCTTTTATACAAGTTTGATATAATTATTATTAAAAAAAAAACTATGTTTTTTTCGAAATATGGAGTATGGCTTCGAACTTGAATAATTTTAATTTTCATTGCACAATTAAAGGTCGAATAAAACATCATTTTTATTTTTTAATAAAAATTATATCAAACATGTAAAAAATGTAATTGCTTAAATTATAGAGACTTTTTGAATATTGTGCAAAAATTGCATGATTTGTTTTTGTTTTTTTGTATATCAAACAATTAACTATACATACAGATTTAAAAAACCTGGAAATAATAGTGACAATGCATATAATAAAATCGCCATCATAAATTTTTTTCAAAAATGACTATTGACTCCTTTATCTAAACATGTTTTGATTCTTTACTTCAACACTTTAGCGCGAATTCCGTCCAAATTAACAATATTTGTCAATACTTTAACACAAAACCAGGGAAGCTTTGAACAATTTTAAGAAATACATATTTTATGGAACAAATGCAATTTGGTACACAAAAATTTTTTACCGAAGAGAAGTTATCCCACTTCAACTGGCCCACATTTTTCAAAAATCGATTATGTACCAAAACGCATAGAATAATAAAGAAAAAAAAATGTGAAATATGTTAAATATATTTAATAAAATTAAATTCATATGATATTAAAAGTGGTTATGTATACTGAGGAATAAACTAAAACCCGGATTTCGTCCTTGAAATTTTATTCACAAATCTGCGATATATTTTTTTGATAACATATATTAAATCTAGAGTAAGGAAATTTTTCCAAAAAACTTTAACTTTTTTTTTAAATTTCCTTCTTATGATGGATACACGCATGGTTCAGTTTGATATCCTTGTATCATAATTTCGTCCTTGAAATTTTTTTCACAAATCTGCGATATACTGTTTGATAACACATATGAGTAAACGTTTCTAAGGTTTTAAATTTTTTTTTGAAATTTCCCTCTTTTGAAGGATAAAGTCATGACTCAGTTTAATGTGCTTGTATTCTGATTTCGCTCTCAAATTTCTTTTTCAACTTTTTGATATATTTTTTTTTTATAACATATATAAAAACTTAAGATTTTACTTTCTTTTCAACCGTCTCCCTTTTGGCTTAAAATGCCCCGCTCGTGCCTATATTTTAATTTTTTTTTTAGTTTTCTGTTATTATTCAGTTTGTTTATTCTTTTTATACATTTTTTGTTTTTAAATTTAAGTGTGCAATTTAAATAAAAGAGTGGGCCAACTTCAATCTACTTTGTACTGCAGTGAAGTTAGGGCACTTTTTATTTGTTCCAAAAAAAGTGGGATACTAAAATGGGCTAACTTAGTAATTTTTTGCTGATATTAGCAATTTTTCTGCAACGATCCTCGCAGCAACAACTTTGATGATTTTACTTACTTTTTTTTTAGTGTAAGTAATAAAAAGTATCATGTCAAAAAACTGCACATATAATACTCTCCAAAACAAATTATAATTTTAAATATTGCCTAAACCGCGATTATAAGTTAAAAATTTATTATTTTACTGTTTCAAAAAATTAAATTTTTGACTTTAAAATCGCGGCAAAGATTTTTTTGAAAAACGCAAAATAAGGGAGTAAATTTCTATGAATACGCCAAAAATATCAAACAATTGAATTTAAAAAAAAAAATGTAATCTTTAGTATTATTTTAAATTTTAAAATTTAAACCGCCATAACATTGGAGCCGCTTGCAAACGGATTTGAAGTCCTTAAATAGTGCTTTATTATCGTGTCAAATCATGTTAATGTGCCAGAAAGTAAAAAAAAAAATTAAACCGCATATTAAATATATTTCAGAATAGTCGATACACTCATATAAATAAATCTGTAAAAAATAGTAGAAAAGCACAAAAAACTGCTAAAATAAGCAGATTATTTTTTTTTTGCTAAATTTTGATAAAATAAGAACAGCAAAAACTAAAATTTTGTAGAATGCAAATAACAGTATGAGAAAATGAACAGAAATTTTTGCTAAAAAATTGTAGATTGCTGATTTCAGAAGGGCAGATTTTTATTCTCATTACAAAAAAAAAAAAATCTAAAAAAAACATTAAAAATGTCAAATTATATTGTGATTTTTATGTCTACTAATACATTGCTGACTTTAGCAGATTTTGCTGATTTTAGCAGATTAATTTGATACTTTAAACTAACTAAAATTTAGCTCCAGTTAGGGCCGCAGCAAATGACTTGGAAAGTTTTTAAAAATGTAATTATAAAAAACCTATTTTAAGATGAAGGTTATAATTTTTTAGAATTGACATAAAAAAATGTTTGTAGAATTTAAAGATATTTTATTGATTAACAAGATTTCGAAATTCTTAGTCGTTTTAAAATTAATTTTTTTTTCGACGTGTTTTAGTCTAACAAAATGTTTAATAGGACAAAACTATCTTCTCTAACCCATTTTGAGCACTACACAGAGAGAATTTATTGGACGAGTTTTAATGAAATTATTTCACTCAACAAATGAAGTTTTCTTCACAATGTGATTGAATTTTTTTTAAACTTTGTGAAAAAGCTTCATAGATTTAATAAAACTATTTTTAATGAAACCTTTTCAATAGTTGTATGAAATTTTTTATAAAAAAAAATTAATTTTTTCATTAAATTTTATGAAAAACTTCATTAATTTAATGAAAAGTTAAAATGGTTGAGTTCCAGTGACACTTCCTAGGCTGAATGCAAATATTCTTTGATATGATGCTCATAATTCTCTCAGTGTAGCACACTTCTGTTTTGAGGGGTTTATGTTGACGAAAATAATGGAACATTAAAAAAATCCATTTGAAACTTAAGAAAAAACTTAATTGTAACAATTTGGTGTGTCTTGCTGAACAAAGAATATTTTAAGTCATATGAGACTTTTTATAGAATAAACTTTTTAAAAAAATCAAATTATTTCTCAAACATTTAGTTAAAAGCATTTACTTTTGTCAGACAAAATACATCACTCTAAATTTTTCTGCTACACTATTAGAAATTTGTTGACATTTTTGCTAAAACTACGAAAAAGTTGTTCAAAATGACGGTGTTAGAATATAAAAAGCAAAAATAAAGCTGTAGAATCTATAAAAAATGTATTTATATTTAAGCTAAATTTTAGATAATTGATAATTTTAAAGTTTTTTTAAGATTTCTTTTATGCGAATTGAAATCTGGCGTTCTCAAATCGGAAGATTTGTTAGCAACAATTTTTGTTGATTTTAGCAAAACTTTCTGTTATTTGTACACTTGTTCTAGCATGAAAATTCTAGTCTTTTTTCTACACTTAAAATACTATGTAGGTAAACCCAATGCAAATGTAGTTAAAAACAAATGAAATTTCACTTACAGAAAGGACGACTTACATTTCAGTAAATTTAACTAACATTGTCATTTGTTTTTTAATGTTCACAAAATGAACCACAATTGAAGTAAAAATGAACCACATGATACACAAATAAAAAAACATTTTTTTTTTTTACTTTTTTTAAATAATAAAAAACTACTGGAAAAAAAGAATGTAAAATCATAAACAGTCATTTGATGTGGTTTGTTTTTTTAAATGAACTACAAGGTTAGTAAAAAATTTAATTTGTTCTACAAATGACTGACATGTACATTAAAAACAAATAAATTGTATTACAACTCAAACATTTTAACTTGACTTAAGTGGATTTTTTTAGCCCTCAACTAAAATTTTATTAGAGTTTGGGAACTATAATTTTACTTTTGACTACTCGATGGAAGCCAAATTTAAAAAAAAAAAAACCAAATTCTGGGTGCACAATTTTGAGAAAAAAGTGTTCGGCATTTGTTAATTTTTTTCTATCAGTGTATGTATTTGCATCAATTGTTTTGCTACCATATTTAAAAAATTATAATATATGTATAATACAAATTCATTCAGACAAAAAAGTTATAGTGAAAGTATAAATTTATCAATTTAATTGGAAATAAAAACCTAAAATTTACTACAACTTTTCATTTTTCATATTTTCAATTATTTTATTTTAATTTCAAAAATACAGTCGATAATTACAGAATCCATAGAAGTAAAGTGTAATAATGCTATGATTGAGAAGGGTTTATGCGGAATAAAAAAATATAACTACATATCTACACCTAAAATTCAAAAGGTCGTAACAAAAAAAAAAATCCAAAATTGAGTTTTTGATTGATTACACCGGTCGACAAGATTTTTGGGTTTGACTTCTAATTGTCAAATTTTGGTTTCTATTATGTTACTAATAAATTGAAATTTTTTTTTTTTATCAAAGTTTGTTTTTGATCTAAATGCAATACAGTGTCGATAGTAAAGTGTCCACATTTTAAATATAGGCGTACAGCTGTAAACACCAACTTTAAAAGCTGGCAATTGATATTTTGGTGTTTTTCGATGTCTAGAATCCCAATTTCTGTATTAAAATAGAAACCCAAGATAAAATCTGTTTATTGTCAACCGTTTTTATGATGCAATGGACTAAATTACATGTCCCTATTTCTGTGCTGAATTAAAGTACTCAAGAAAAAACAAATATTGAAGCCATATTGCCTACATAGTGGATTGAGAGCAGATAGATTTTTGAATTATTTGAAATATAGGGGGGAAAAATCGCATAAAACCCAAATGATTTAGAATATCGGAAAAAGCTCAGACACCCCATCCATCGATTAAATAAAATAATAAAATATGCATTATTTTTAGCTTAATGCAACTGCAATTCCTTAATAAAACGATAGAGTTTGTGTTACGTGAAACACTTTTTTTAAATAGCAAAAATACTTGAAAGTCTTTAGAGATGTTTTGTATACTGGTGAGATAGTGTGTCTTCAAAAAATCTTTCATTTGATATCAAATTTGTCCATAGTTACTTTAAATGGAACGAAATAAACAAAAAATCGTTAAATGGGGTAATGTTTAACCCCACTTAGTAACGCCTAAACATGAGATTGGGCAGCTAAAAAAAAAAACACAACATATCCGAAGTTCATTAAAAATAAGTTATAATTTTCAATGTTGGTACATGTTTTTGTTTCAAATAAAACATGCCAAATAGGCGTAACAATCATAACTCGAAGAATATTAACAAAAAAATAGAAAAATCCTTCAGACATAAGTCTATAGTCGTTTTTTAAGCAAGAGTAGGAAATGTGGCTTTTAAATCAAAAAATATCTTTAATTCTACAACGTTATTTGCTTCTCCTGTAAAAACAAAAGTGTTGTTACGCCGTTTTGCATTTAAGGTGACCATATTGTCTTACATTGTTGTTAAACTAGAGCAACAAAACCTCTTTAAAATCTCACACCTAAGTTTTACTTCCTATACACTACACTGAGCAAAATATCTGCATGATATTATGAATTTCAGCATAAAAGCACTGAGAATGCATCGAGCATTGAAACTTTTCATTAAATGAATGCAAGTTTCAATACAATTTTATGAAAAATATTATTTCACTTATTAAAAGTTTCATACACTTACAACTGAGGTATCCCGACCAGGACTGGCAGATCTGAATGAGCTTCGGATATGTTGGAGAGAATACAAATTTAAGGGACCCGTGTTTTTGTTGTCTGCCCCATCTCATATTTAGGCCTTACTAAGTGCGGTCAAAAATTACCTCATTTAACGTTTTTTTCGGTTAATTTAGTTCTATTTAAAATTACTATAGACAAATTTGATATCAAATGAAAGGGGTTTTGAAAACACATTCCCTAGTGCAAAATTTATGTCTAAAAACTTTCAAGTATTTTTTTTATTAAAAAAAATATGTGCTTTGAGTAACATTAAATCTGGCGTTGCATTAAGGAATTATAGCTGTATTATTATTTTTCGTTATTCGAAAACGTTCGGTTTTATGCGACTTTACCCGAAAAGCCTTTTCCCCTAAATTTCAAATAATTCTAAATTGTGGTAACTCTATATAGGCAATATGGGTATCAAAATTTTTGTTTTCTTGAGTACTTTAACCCTGTTTACAAATAAATCTAGTTCTCATAAATTAAAGACTAGTTTTCATACAAAAACTAATGAATTTTCAACCCAGTTTTTTAACCCTTAAACGTGAGATTGTGGAGCTAAAAACACAAACGTGTCTTTTTTTTCTGCTTTGCAACATATCCAAAGATCAATAAAATCGCCGAGTTCGGGTCTGGTTCGGGTGCCTTTTTAAGAAAAATGTTTCATGAACAAGCCAGTGTCATCAATTTTAATATGTTTTTGCCGTTAAATTCTGAAGAAAAGTTTCATTAACCAAAAAAAATAAATAAATATTTGCCCAATAAATTTCTCTTAGTGTCGTTTTTAATTAGTTAACAGGCGATAATACGAAAGTGTTCATTTTCATTACAAGAAAAAGTTGTAGTACTTGTTAAAATGAAATTATTTTGTGGTTTGGATTTCTGGTTTTTAAGGCTAATTGAAAAGTGTGTTGCATGCAATTTTCCATTATTATACAAAGTATTGTTGGAATAAATTTAATGGTCCTATGATACATATCGTCATCTAAAATCCAAAAGAACGTAACTACACTTTTTAGTTTTTTACAGGAGAGAAAAAAAAAAAACATTATAAATAAAAAAAAAAAAACTACAAATAGTTGTCAAGGGAAGTAAACACTGCGATTTTGATGAAATTTGGATATGTGATAAAGAAAAAAAATCTAAGATCGACCTGCATCGGCTTATCGACCATCTCGTGATTTTAGTATGTCACAACCAGGTTTAAAAAAATGGTCTTTTTTTGTTTTTTGCTTTTAAATGTATTTGAAGCAAAGGACACACAGAGAAATAAATTGCCAACCGAATTTAAAAGTGTATATTAATGGTAGCAACTTATAAATACACTTAGTACAACAATATTTAGACTAGATTTCTAAATATTTTGGGTGTTGCAACTAAAATTTAGTTGAATAAACTGAACTTTGTTGTGAAAACTAATGTTAAGTTGTGCCAACCATCTGAAATTCGTAATAACTGATTTTGAGTCGTATTAACCGAATTTCAGTTGGCAAATAACTAAATTTATCGGTGTGTGTACGCAAATGTGATATTGTTGGCAAAGGAATTTTAAGGGCTTTTTAATGGTATCTTTTTTTGGTACCTTTAGCTTTTTCAATTTTTTTGTGTTAAAACATGTATAATATTGTGGGTATTTTATATGGAGCACATACCGCTATGGCTGCCAAATACACATATTTGTTTCCTTGTTAAATTGAAGCGAGCACATATTTTTTTTGTTTTTCTGTATTCCTGCCATTGTAGGTTTTAAAAGATTTTCCCGGAAACACCTTTTTTTGTACTTTTTTTTTAAAGAGTTTCTATGTTGAACATACACAATATGCAAATCAAACTTCATATTTTTGTCAATGCATTAATGCTATGACATTGTTTTTTAGAATTTCTTAAATTTCAAATATGCTCCCATACAAAAAGTTTTAAAAAAATATTTTTTTGCATGATACTTAATTTTTTTTATGATGAAATTCATATCAAAACCTTTACTAAAAAAAGGCACATTTTAAACCCGACCCTCTCAGATTTTGATAAAATTTTGCATACAGCTACATTTTACCTATACAAACACAACCTCATTTTTAAAAATAGCATTTTCAAAAAATTGGGTGCATGGCAAGTTATCGAAATATTTGAAAAATGACGTTAATAGGTACTTTTAAGCAGCGATTACTACGGAATGGCTCAACCGATTTCAAAGATCTTGGTGCCATTAGAAAGGTATATAAGTCAGCTTTCGAAAACATACACTGTAAAAATGTTCTATTACACTGAATTTTTTTTTTTGGCAAAAATAAAACTTTAAACTGGGAAATCACTTCAAAGGCCGTGTTTTTTTCCAAAAAAATTTTTTTTTAGAAATGCCTATTTAATATATATAACATATTTAAAAACTAAAACGGCGTTTTTTTTTCTTTTTTTTTAATTTTTTTAAGTAAATGCATCTTTTGTTAACTTTCTTATATTTTGATATCATTGTGTGACAAAAAAGAAGAAAGTAGCTGTACTTTGAAAGTTATACAGATTTTTTTGTAATTGTAATAGAGTAGAACAAGAATCGTATTATCAAATTTTTCAGACACCCCCAAAATATGGACTTAACCTTGATACAGTTTTTTTATTTTTATTTTTAGAACAATTAAGACATACACTTGTGCTCATAGAATTAAGTCACTCTAATACTAAATATGAAATAGAAAAATTTAATTATCTCTTATTTCAAATATTTCGATACCTTGCCACGAATACAATTTTTACAAAATTTCATCAAAATCTGAGAGGGTCGGGTTCAATGCATATCGGTTTTGATATGAAATTCTTCTTATATGAAATGTATTACTTATTTCGAAATCAGGTTATGTATTTTTTTAAAAGCTTTTCCATGATATACATTGTACGTCCATAAATGCATAAAAATGCAATATAAGTTATTTTAATTAATCGCCTTTACAAAAAAGTACCAAGTGTACTTTAGTACTACTTTAACGTGCTTGTTTGCTATGGCATGGCCATTTTTTTTTTTTTTTTTTTTTATCAGGTTTTGCAAGTATTAATAACGTCTGCTCGTCATGCAACATCTCAGCTTCAATTAAATGTACCTGGTGCACGAAATTTTTATGCATTAACCAATTTTTTACAGAGTACCATTTGTGTACATCGTACTCGTATGTTGAATGAATTATTCAAACTAATTCGATTAGGTTTTAAAAAACAGATGTTACTTTCAGTATTTTTAAGTTCTTAAATAAATTTCTATGCACACATTTCTTTCCAGGCACGTAGCTAGGGGGGGGGCTTCGGGGCTAGAGCCCCCCCCAAATGATTTGACAAATTTAAAAACTTAATATAATTCGTTAGAAAGTAACAATGTTATTGATAAATTTAGTATGAAAATATTTATTTTTGACTTGGATCAAATAGGAAATAGTTTTATATGATTCGAATCTTAAAATTTCGTTAGAAAACATCGCCTGCAAATGGGCGGCTATCATTGTTAGAGTTGATTTTCGACAAAAAGCAATATATAAAATCTTTTCATAAGAGATTTCGAAGTCTTTGACTTAAAATATAATCAAAAAATTATTTGAGACACGCAAACTAAAAATTAAATATGTCTACACAGAAAAAACTAAAATTGAGTTTTAATTAAAATATTTGTTGATTCAGCAAAAGTTTAACTGAATTCGGTCGTGTTGATGCAATTGTAGTAACAACTAAAATAATTTGTATCTATTTAATTAATATTATTTTCAATTACATATAGTTTATTCACATCTATTAAAAATTTAATTGAATATTGTTTACTATTGGGAAAAATTACAAAATTTTTAAAAAATCACCAAAATTTTAAAAAAATCGCTAAAAATTTAAAAAAATCGCAAAGTTTGAAAAAAAAATTGCCAAAATTTAAAAAACAATCCTCAAAATTGCAGAAATTTAAAAAACTAACAAAATAAACGCCGAAATTCGAAAAAAATTTAAAAAAAAATCACCAAAATTAAAGAAACGCGAATTTTCAACTTTAAACGATATTTTTAATTTTGGCGACTTTTTAAAATTTTTGCATTTGTTTCAATGTTGCTCAACGTTATAAAAACTGAAAATTTTTTTATACCAAATTCATTTTCAATTAAACAGTTAATTGAAAATAAGTTTGAAATCGAACAATAGTTTAATTGAAATTTTTTTGACAATGATTTTTTCTGTGTATTTTGACATAATCTTTTAAAATGGTGATACCACTAAGACGCAAAATTAAGTTTACTTGTGCCGTAAAAGTCGTTACTTTACTTACATTGCAATCTTTTTGGTAAATTTGGTTTGCTACGCACGCATCTGGTAACATAGTTTTCAGTATTTTTTACGATATATATTACGATATCTTATATATTTTTTGAAACAAATTTAAGCTTCAAACTTTGATCGATATGCATAATGTGTTAACGTGGTCCAATGTGACTCAAATTTTCTCAATTTTTTTTTAGACTAAATGTAAACAAATTTCTATCGGCGCTCCTTGAATTGCGACATTTTAAAATCAAGCAGCTAAACCAGTCTTTGTGTTATAACGATGTGGGTTTTTTTGACATTTTAAAGGGGTTTTATTTAAAAAGTTGATTAAAAACAATTTGAAAAGCGTTTGAAATTGTCCAAAATATAAATCAAAGTGAATTGGAAATACATAATTTAGTTTAAATAAGACCTAGGCGATGTCAGGTATATTTTTAAATTTTCCAATTTTATATTTTTTCTTTATTATTATTTCTTTCAGACTATAATCACGCTTGCTTGTAAAATTTACGATTTTTTTAATACAAGACATGAAGTCGGATATATGAAAAAGGGGAAAAAATAGTGAATAATTTGTTAAAATAATTCAAATAATTGGCAGCCGGGGTCCACGACATAGTGGCAAAATGGTTTTCAAAATGTGTGTTTTCTCGAGCATTTTAACGCTGTTTTTAAATAAGTCTAAATTTCCTAAACTTTAAACATATTTTCATACAAAAATGTGTTAAATTTCACCACCATTAAAAATAGATACGTTATTCATATATTTTTGCTGCTTTATCACCTATCCGAATTTCATTAATTTCAAAGGGAACCCATCGGAAAAGCTTCCTTATAAGTGTCAAGCAAATTATATAGGATATTTGGTTTTAATTTGTTTTTTGGACGGTTATAAATCTTAAATTTCCCGAATTAAAACGTTTGCATAAAATAATACATTATTTAATATGCACTTATAAGGTTTTGTCTGCCAGTGCATTTAACCGGACATAATTATATAAATTCATATATAAAATTAACTTCGTAGAAAAAATATGATGTCATATATAGTAGCGTATAATTGTGTATTGCATTTAGAATACGCTAAAACTAATCAAATTAATAATAACGTTGTATTTATATACAAAGACATTGCAAAATATAATATATATTTTGATATTATATCATATTTTAAAAAACACAATTTTATTTTAGATAAAATTGTATATTACCCCATGCAGAGTCACACTAGAAAATTTGTCAAAAATTTTTTTGATGTAAATATGTATTACATCAATACAATAGTACAATTAATTGCATTATTTTGTGTATAATTGTATACACAAAATTTACCCCAATTTTTGTCTTTTGAATTGATTTCTTTCTGGTTCTTAACCCTAAAAAAAGAATTTGTTTCATTTGTAGCATTATGTGCTCTTAATTTAGTCTAAGATTTTTTTCAATCTAAAACTCTAAATTTAGTTTCAACGTTTTTTCCGTGTTTGTTAATCAATGGTGTAAGTTAATAAATTCCAAAAAATCTTCATTTTCATTATATTATTTTTTATTTTTGAATATAATAAAATTACCAAATGCTATGGAATTTGTTACAAATTATAAAGTTGTAAACCTTTTGCAAGTGGTTAAAGTCTAAAAGGATTAACAGATATTTCAGATTTTCATGACGTTTTAAAATCAAAAACCACATACAACTATAGCTTATTTTGTATATATCAGTATCAGTTCAGATATAAATTTATACCGCTATATAAAATCGTATTAAATTGTATCGCGTCATTATTCGGATGTTATTTAATTATAATGCCCATTTCTCGGATAAAACTGTATTAAGACTCATATTAAATTTCGTATAATTATATAAACCAACAAAAAAAAAAGAAAAAGCTGATACTCTAGTGTGCAAAAAAAAAAAATATATATAATCAAAATAAAAAATCGAAAAGCCCTTCCCCCGAAACAAATTCCTAGCTACGTGCCTGTTTCTTTCTTTCTGAAAAAAATTATTTTTTTATCTGTTTCAATTCAATTCTTTTTATTTATCCATAATATTTACATTTCATTTATATTTAAATTTAAATTATAATAACATATAATGAGTGTTCAAGATTTTTCTTTTTCAGCTTAAAAATAATTTGTACTTACAAAATTTTATATACATATATACATCATTATACTGAAGGCAAAAATTTGTCAAAAACCTATTTGATTATTTATTTTTTTTTATTCTAATTACAAACTACCTATACTACTTAACTAGGGACTAGATAATTATTTAGGATGATGCTAGCTCATTAATATAAATGAAATCAGAATTTAAACATCTGCTATTCAAATTTTGAGTAAGTCTATTGACTCATGTAGACGACTGGTAGAGAAGAACCACGGTAGGCTATAAATTAACTTCAACAACTTATTCTGAGTTATCTCTAACCTTTTTATATGACAACTTGCGCTAGTTGACCAAACTGGGGCCGCATAGAATATAGCAGCGTGGAATATAGACTTAAGTATGAGTTTCTTATTTCCAATAGTCAGACTAGACCTTCGGTTTATAAAAGGATACAAAATACGTATTAGGACATTTACCTTATTGACTATCTAGGGTATGTGTTCCTTAAAAGTTATCCTTTGGTCAAGCATAATACCTAAATATTTGACCTTTTTCTGCCATTTGACGGAAATATTATTTATGCAAATATCAACCTGCGGGGTATAGCAAAGCTTACGTTTCCTGGTAAAGTAAATCGCTTGTGTCTTTTCAGAGTTCAACATTATCTTCCACTTATTGAAATAAGACAATATTTCAGTCATAGCCCTTTGCAGATTGCATATTATATTAGTAGCCAAAATTTCTGAACTGAGGACCGCAGTGTCATCAGCAAAAATTGACAAAGTACAATAGTCGAATTGTGGAAAATCTGCTGTATACAAATTATAGAGAACATGCGATAAGCACGACCCCTGGGGGCAGCCTGCCATAATAGAGTAACGCTCAGAATAGCATGATCCAATATATACCTTAAAAGTACGAGAAGAGAGAAAACTATATATTATTTTCGTAAGTTGGACAGGGAAGTTTAATCTTAGCATCTTAAAGACAAGACCTTCGTACCAGACGGTATCAAAAGCTGCTTTGACATATAATAGCACCATGCCGGTTGATTTATGGTGGGTAAAGTTTTCTTTGACTAAGTTTCTAATTCTAATTAGGGGATGGACCGTATTATGCTCTCGCCGAAACGCAAACTATTGTGGCGGAATAATATTACTAGCCTCTATAATATATGTCAACCTTAGCTTAACGACTTTCTCAAGTAATTTACTTATACTAGATAATAAACTCATAGGGCGGTATGAATAAGGACTATCATCCGGGTTTAACTATCATAATCAACAAGAGTTGATTATGATAGTTAAGCAATGCTATACCCTTGTTTGGAAGAGCCCTCAAGCACCTGTTATTAATACCATCAATTCCGGGCGATTTTCTCCTACCCAACGTTTTTATCTGTTTAATTACAATTTATTTTTTTATCTGCCGAAATCGGTACATTAGCAACAACTTTTGTGGCAACTCTGTTCTGTGCCTTAAATATGAAAGGTAAAGGTCAATAATTTGCAAATCTCTTCTATTTCAATAAAAGAAGGCATGTTAATGTTATACTATGTGTGTGGTTGTGATGTTAAAAAGTTATTAACATTATTTATACGAATAATCAATAATATCGAAGGAGTAATACATTAACAAGGAGTAAAAATTATATTTGTATGGGAACTTTCTTTAAACACTTAAAATATTAAAACAAATTTAAATTAAATATTAATCTACTAATCAAGAGAACAATTTCAATAGACGTAAAAAAAACATGTTAAATTAGTACTAAAGTACTCTTGGTACTTTTTTGTAAAGGAGCTTAATTAAAATAACTTATATTCCATTTTTAAGCACTTATGGACGCGCAATGTATATCATGTTATATATCAATGGAAAGCTTATAAAAAAATATATGACATAATTTAGGAAAAAGTGATACATATCATCTAAACAAATTTAGCATTATGTAAAAAACAATTTGTTTTTACTTTTTGTATGGGAGCACATGTGAAATTTATGTTATTCTGAAAAAAAAAATGCTACAGCGTTAATGCATTGTCCAAAAATATGAAGTTTAATATGCATAGTAGCTACGTTTAATACAGAAACTCTTTAAAAAAGTACAAAAAAAGATGGTTCTTAAATAAAGTTGGCCACGTGCGACATGGTAAGTGTGGATTTTAAAATTTTGAAAAAATATTTTTTCTTATTTATTTAAATAAATACTTTTAAATTATTTAAATATAGATGAGTATAAACGGCGAAAAAATAAAGAGAGATGCAAACGGTGGAGAGAAAAGTTGAAAACAATTTTATCATTTTATCAAGCCTAGTCGATTTTATAAACAAATCAGGATGTTTCTCAATAGAATAAAAGGGAGCCGTCGATGGAGTGGGAGCAGTTATCAAAACGAAAGTCTGGCAGATAACGAAATCCAAAAACGTAGTTATACCAGATGCATTTTCATTTTATCAATGTGCAGAAAATAACATAAATGGAGTTAAAATGTATTTTATGTCATATGAACAGATTTAAGAGCATTCCTTGCTATATAATTTAGACGAAAAATGGAAACAAGTTAAAAGCATTTCAGGTATATCCCAGTTGCACTTCTTTTGTTGCGATGGTCAAGAAGTAAAAGCAGCCAGGACTGCCTATTCTGAAAAAACTGTGTTTGATATTTCTGACACTATTTTCATTTAAATTTATTTTTGTTTATTACAATGAATACTACACAATGCTTTGTTCAAGTTACATATTTTTTTTTGTTAAGTTCGTTGTTATATGAAAATAAATACACTGGACCCTTTTGTTGATTTAAAAATATGGTTTCTACGCTTATTTATTTATAATTTGTTAAAAAAAAAAAACAACTGAAAGAACATAAATATGATGATGGAAAAAAAGTTACCGTGCGATATGTCCCGTGCGACAGTGATTAAAGTTAAATTAAAAAAAAGTATAAATAATTTTGAGGTAACATTTTACAACTTTTAAGATACATTATTAGCCAACATTCTAAAATTATTGCCTCAGGTTTCGCTGAAAACAGAGTTTTAATTATTAGTCGCGAAAACCACTTCTGTTGTTTGTCCCGTGCGAATGGTTGATTTTTGCGATTATCTCGAAAGCTTGAAAAAATTTCCAAAATCAACCTAAGCAACAATTATAGGGCTAGTTAAGAGCTATAAGTTTACCATATTGTCAAGAAAAAAATTTCTTTTTATTTTGACTTTTTTTTAACTTAAATGTGTTCAACGGTCACGTTCGACATGATGGAATTGCCCATATGGTTCCTTTGCTTCAAATACATTAGAAAGCAAATAACGAAAATAGGCCACTTTCCTAACGTGGTTTTTACTTATTAAAATCCCCTGATGGCCGATAAGTCGTGAAAGGTCGATCATAGATTTTTTTTCTTTATTACATATCCAACTTTAACGAAAATCGAAGTGTTGAGGTTTGAGTTTGTTAGTATCATAATTTCAGAATTATGCTTAAGAAGAAAAAACTGAGAAAAAAATAATGTAGTAAGGCCTTTTGTACTTGATTTTTCTGAAACCAAAATGCCGCAACTCCCAAAATGTATGCAAAAAATAAAACAAAAGTTTAAAATAAAAAATACTGCATTTGGGCAGTAATTAAAAAAGTTTTCAGTCAACTTATGTATTTTCATTAGGGTTGGCAACAGTTTCATTCGGTTATCGGTATTGGATAACGGTATTTTGAGAAGATTTCGTCAGTTTATTTTAAAGTTAACTATATTTTAAGTTATATCGCTATGTTGGTTAAAGATTAACGTTATTTGAAGTTATTTCGTTACATTATTTTTGGGTTAATGTTATTCTCCGTTACTTCGTTAGGTTTTTTTTTGGGTTAACGTTATTTTACGTAATTGTTTTAGTATAAATATTTTGCAGATTTTTTAGTATAAATATTTTGCAGTATAAAATATTTTGTAAAAACAATAAAAATGTATTTTTAGAAAGAACAGGTTATTTTTGGATAACAGATCGTAAAAATGGGCAATCGCAGTTTTTAGATACATTTTTGAAGTAGTCAGTTTTAAAGCTTTATGTCATCAAAGTTCACTAGATTTAATTTTTTTTAAGTTTTTGAAAAAATAAAAACGTGAATTTATGAAATTTTAAAGATCTATAAACGGGAATGTCTATTTAGTCTTATATATTTAGTCTTCCTATTCACAATATGAAGAAACTCGGATGACATGAGCTCAAAAATGCAAATTTTTTCAAAATTCTTTATGTATGTATTGGTATGTTCGTATGTATTTATGATTAACAAAGTTAACGCATATAAGCTTTTGTTTTTTTTTTGACAATTTTTAAGTAATGATGTTTTTTGAGAGAAAAAATATCCTAATTTTAAGGTTATCGGTATTTTAGAATTATTTCGTTTTGGGTATTTTAATGTTATCGATATTTTTAGCTATTTCGTTAGTGTTATTTTAAGGTTAAAAATAGTTCTTTGAAACGGTATAGAATCGTTATCGGTATTTTAGGTTAGTGTTTGCCAACCATATTTTTCATCTTTTTATTGTATGCATTTTTTAAACAAACCGCATTTTGACTATTTAAAAACATTAGAGAAAAAAATTATTAAATTAATTTATTTATTTCCAGAAAATAAAATTAAATGTGATTTTTTAAACAAAAGAGAATATAAATCATTACACAAAACAGCACTACACTCAAAAAAAAAAGTTTGTAAAGTCAGCAAAAAATTTTGCTGAGTTAGCAAAATTTTAGTCAGGAGGATGCTTGCAAAAAAGTTGCTAATGTCAGCAAAATCTTTTGCTGAAAATCAGCGAGCTGATTTTTAGCAACAAAATTTGTAGATTCAGCAAAAGTTTTGCTAACACTTAGTAGATTAGAAATACAAAAGCCTTGCTAAAAATGAATAAATTTTTTGCTGAATTTTAGTAGACTGAAAAAAACGCAAAAAATTTGTAGAAAAATTGTAATTTAGTTAATTTATTAGCTGAAAATCATAAAACATATTTTTGTGATTCTTATAAAAATAATTTACTATAATAACGAAATATAAAAATTTTCATTTTCCCACATTGACGACATGAATTAATTTAATATCTGAAAATATATAGAAATAAATATATATAACATAACAATTTTCTTTCAATTACTTAGATCAATGGTTGTCTAAATGATGCTATCGTTTAAGGGACGCT
Source organism: Delia radicum (assembly GCA_021234595.1). Lineage (NCBI taxonomy): Eukaryota > Metazoa > Arthropoda > Insecta > Diptera > Anthomyiidae > Delia > Delia radicum. The sequence continues at coordinate 158,049,408 of CM037851.1, read as the reverse complement.
TCTGCCGAAGATAATTATAGAAACGAAACGAAAAAATAAACAAAAACAAACGAAACGAAAAAACAACTCTTTTTTTTGCAATAAGAAAAAGGAACCAGACAAATACCTAAGATGTGTGTCTTTGTCTTTCGCTTTACTCTGTCTACATGTCTGTATATGTTTGTTTGCAATTTGACCACACTAGATTATTAATCTATTAACATTTATTATAGAAATACATATTAAATTTAAATATTTTATTTTGTCTTTTATTTTATTAATAGACAATTATTTTCACAAGCCGGTGACAACGCAAAATTTAAGTTGTTTTAATCCTCAATTTTGTTTTATGTATGAAAAACATGGTTGATTTTTTTATATGTCTTATTAGAGTTGTACTTTTTAGTATCATTTTCCTCTTCTCTACTACATCTTGACATGCCGCGACATCTACTTCATTCTGCGTATATCTTTCAATCTGGTTGTCGTCCACACTATTAATGTGCTTATCAGCACAATTTTTTTTAGCAAAATTAATTAGTAAAACATTAGTAAAGCATTAGTATAAAACAGTTAAGTGCTGAATAAGTATAACAAAAATTTTAGCTGAAAACACGATTTTACAAAAAATTTTGCTAAAAAATAGTATACCTGATTTACAAGACGTTTTACTATCTTTTCTACTAACTTATTTTTTTGAGTGTACAAGAATTTTTGGTTAAAGAAATTCAAGTTACGGCCTTTTGATTTTCATTACTGAAATCGGTATTTTTGTACGTAAACGTTTAAAATTTTTTGTAGGAAAGTGTATTTTGGTAACTACATCGTAATCAATCAAAAAGTCAATTTTGATTTTAGGTGATGTTATGTAAATTTAATGATAAAGACAATTATTGATTATATTTTTATGTTGCAAGATCTGGATATTTGTTATATAAAGAAAAAGAAATTTCAATAGAAATATATATTGCATTAACATTTTTTACAACACTTTGTAACACCACATCAAAAATTTAAATGGACCATTTTAACGAAATATATAAATATGGGGGATTTCATCTCAAGTGACCGCACTTTTGAAACCGATGTCTACGCATCGGGATGACACTTGTACCAAGTTGAGTCCTACTTGGCAGTAGTTATGACGATCATTTGAGTGGGTCAAGGACTCTCCGAGTTGGAGGGTGTTGAATTTTGACATTTGCGTCAAGCAGCCCTCCTTCGGATACATATAACAAATTACCTATTGTAGTTCGAAAATGTTGTCCAAAAGGTTTTCGGTAGCTTTTCTTCAATCTTTTTAAAAAACTAAAAAAAAAAAAATTTAAAACAAAATTACAGTTTCATTAGCTTTCTGTTTTTTTATACATCGATATTATTTTTATGTTATTTTCAATTTATAACGAGCTTTCAACCTCCGTATATTTACAAAAATAAAGCAAATCAAACATATTAGCTAGGGTGATACTAGTATTTCGATTTGGCTAAAGACCTCATCAGAACCCGTAGTTTTAGAAAAACTAGAGCCTCCAGAATAGGCAGAGATTTAACAAAAAAAAAACTATAAATTATCAAGTTTGCTCCATTTTTGTATTTTTAGTAATCAAGGCTAGGGGTCTTTTACTAACAACCATTTTTTTGCGAAAAAGGTTAATTTAATTTTTCTTAGAGAAACGTATTCCTTTCCTTTAAGAGCTTTGTGGTTGCTAAGTGAGTTGAGGCTTGTTTTTCTTTCTTCTTTTTTTTCCAAAGTAGGGTACTTTTTGCACCAAAACTTTTGAGTGCTTGCCATTTTTTGGTTTCATATCCGATTTTCATAAAATTAACATATTTCTAATCTGCCAGTGAAGACCTAAAAATTTTCACTATAAAATTAAAATTAACATATTTCTAATCTGCCCGTGGAAACCTACAAAAACATGCTTGCGTTTGGGGGTTATCGCTTAAAGTACCCGAGATATTCCCATTTGAAAATGTGAAATTCCAAATTTGTTCCATCTCAGGTCCAGTTTTTGCGAATAGGCCAATTTTTATTTGTTATTTTGTTGGTTATTTAACCAAAATAAATTTTCAATTAAACAATAAAAAAATTAATGCAAAATCTTCCACTCAAAGCCTACATTACTTTAAGTATGGATTAAAAAAAATCAAATTTGTGCAATTTTTTTGCAAAAAGCGCCAACAGTCATTTACCTCCAGATAAATACTTTTTTTTGTAAACATATAAAGTTAACATTATATTCTTTAAGTCCTTTTCCTGTAAAAAAATCTTTGATATGGTATATACACACAGAGAATAAATTGTTTGAAATTCCATTGTAACCAGCAAAATTTAATCATTATTCAATAATATTAAGTGTAAGTACTTTTTTAACACTTTTTACTTAATTTGATAACATAAATAACTTACTGATTTTGATTCTTTTTGGATTTTTGGCCAGAAAAGTGGTACGAAAAATATGTGTTAAAATGGTTAAAATGTTTCCTATGGCTGTCTAGTAAAACCGCTTCATCGTTGAAGTTTATATTTATTATATGGGTTCCTAATCCCGCAAAGACATTCATTTGGGCAGGCTTTTTGGAAATTTTTACGGATAGGGACAATAAGAAGATAAGTTTTCACTTGACATGTGCCCATATCGTTTTGGCCAGGTATAAAAAATGTTTAATATGCGTTTCCTGGATTATGGGCTTAAACCACAGCACTATTTGAAATTTCGCCAGGGATATGAAATAGGAAAAGAATTTTCTTTGGTGGCTTTCCCAAACCACTGAAATTAGGATCTTGAAATTTGGTATGTAGTTTCCTTCTGGCGTATAGATATTCGCTAGGATGGTGTGTTTAGCGGGTCTTCGGTATAGGAGCATAAAAGTAAAATCCTACAGGCAGCCAAAAGACCGGGATTAAAATGTGGATTAAGAAGAAGAAAAGACAGCCTTTCCGAAAGAAGAATTAACAGCCTTACCAAATCAACGATATTTGCAACTCCGGGGCTGACATCCGCTAAGACGGGTCATTTGGAGCTTCCCAATGTGGGGGCAGAAATGCCGACCAGTATTCTATGCACAGAAGTTCTAAGTTCAGAAGGTGTTGTTATAAGGGGAAAAGTTAGCCCCTCAATGGCCAGGCCTGCATGTGGAAATTAAAACTTTTTAAATTTGGTATGTATGACGGGATTTTTGGAAATTCCTACGGAGAGGTACGAAAAGTATAAAAATATACCCCTTGACCGTGTTTGTTAGAAACCCTTAATTTAAAATATATGTTTACTGATAAGCAGAGAAGACAAACATTTGCAAAAACCGAGGTGTTTATGTCAAAAAAAATATTGTAAAAAAGGCAAAAAATAGCAAAGCTACACAAAATGTAAAAAAATTAAACTATTCGAAAGAAAAAGTAAACAAATTTGACAAAAAAAAGCATTTAAAGCGAAAAATATTTGGAAAAAGCTCTTTAAAAGCTCAAACATTTTAAGAAAAAGCTGTTGTCAAGCCCAAAAATTAAAAATCAAAAAAATGCAAAAAAGCAAATATGAGTAAAAATTTTGGATTTTTAGCCAGAAACGGCGTAAAAAGGCGTTTCAAATGAGGAAAGTGGGCTGCGAAAACAGCTAAGATATTTTCCAGAAATTGTTAATTTAAATTTATGTTGCCTAGTGCATTAAAATGATAATTTTTGAAATCTCCAATAACAAAGTGGTTTCAATAGTGTTCAAATTCGAAAATATCCTATCTCAAACCTCTGGAGCAGGGAAATATAAATTTAGAATGTCGGCTTTTGCTTCACTCAAGGGAAAGCTTCGTCATATTTATGAATGCTTTATCAATTTTCGTAAAATGTAACGTTTCATAGTATTTCTGAAACATTTCATAAAAAACAAAACCAATTTTATTATTTTATTATCCTTGGGCAGGAATGAAATCCGGATAGGGACACGCCTACATCAGATTGCTTTTCACAATTTGTTAAATAAGTTTTGGGACTTTAGCACATTTAATTACCATAAATTTTATTATATTTATGAAATGTTTCATATAAAATTTATGAAATGTTTATATATAGAATACTCTATTTTGTATTAGTAAAGATTTCATTATATTTGTGTAGAAACAAAAACAAAAAAAACCGTGATATGGTAATTATAATTCTTGTTGATTATGAAATGTTTCATAAATATTGACGATACTATTACATGGAATGAAAATTGATGAAATTTATTCCTGTTTTTCTCTGGGTGCTGTAAAAAAGATTTCAAACATTTTTACTAGGAGGAACAAAAATTGAAGTCTTCAGCAAACTGATAGTAAATACACACAGAGAAAAATTTAGCTATTTGCCAACTGCAATTCCGGTACTGAGACTCAAAGTCGGTTAATACGAACCTCAGTCGGTTGGTAAAACTGAACATTTGTTTTCACAACAAAATTCGCTTAATTTAATTGAATTTTAGTTCCAACACTCAAAATATTCAGAAATCTAATGTTAATATCGTTGTACTAACTGAATTTATAATTTGTTAATATTAATATACACTTTTTAATTCGTTTGTCACTTTATTTCTCTGTGTGTAGTTTCCATTGAAAAAAATAAATTTAAATATTTTCTGTTGTTGCCTTTTTTACTCGCCCTGTTACTTACAGAGCAGGCACTCAAATACTTGTAACAAACAGACAGTTAAAAGGGAAAATTCAATACAGGTGTGAAGTTTCCACGTATCTGCCAGTACTGGGAATAAATAACTCATGCTTAAACCCGAATGCGTTTGTAATGTTTAAAGTTTAATTTATACTTTTTCTACTATTAAAAATTACATGCATCACATCATTAGAAATACTGAAATAAAGAACAAAAGAAAAAAAGAGTTAAGGTTAAACAAATGATAGACAGTACAATGGGTGATTAACCTATGCCAACTAAGTAAATGGACAGAATTCAAATATAAATTACTGCTAAGTAGGCATGTTTTTTTCCAAACTCAAATCTTTTATTAAAAGCATTATTGTAAATATTTAAAAGTGAAAAAATTCAAAATTAAAGTGGTTGCACAAAACAGTTTTAGAAATAATATATATGAGATGCTTGGACGGTATCCGAAAAACGAAGTGTTACCTAATTTCCTTAAGGAACAAGTATCACGTAGCACAATATATTCCATATTTAAACGATTTGAAAATGGAGTGGCATTAACCGGGATAAAATAAAGAAAGGAAGATCAAAAAAATTTACCGTAGTGGTGCTTGTTAAATTAAAAAAATCTGCTGCTTGTCAAATCCTAAGTTGGCCAGAAAATTTCGTGTTTCCAAGATAAAAATTTGCAAAAACTTACTCTAAATGAACGATAAACACCGCCAGAGGACGACAGTACCCAAATATAGTAAAAAAAACCATTGGCAGAAATACCAACAAAATAGAAATTGTATTAAAAATTACAGTTTGTACTTGAATTTTGAAAGGTGACAAAGATGGGAGTTTTTTAAATTTTATTGAAAACTAAAACGTTGAAAAAATCGTAATTTTCTGAAAATTTGAAAAACTGAATATGGAGATGTGTTAAGTTTGTAGGGTTCCATAAATCGACTTTTTGGAAGTGGACTTTCTTCTGACAAAAAATGTCGAAAAGTTGACTTTCTTTTAATGAAAAGTCGACTTTTGTTTTCGAGTTTAAAGTAAAACTAAAATACACCAACGAAATCGTTAAATATGACATAAAACTCAAAAGGGACCGAAAAAAGTAAGTCTTTTGAAAAATAAATTGTGTAGTTGCCCATTTCGTTCCAGTGTGAGCATCAATGAGTACACTAAAGTTGAAAAGTTCAAGCGTAAAAATTTATTCGGAACTTAAAATTTCCTTAAATATGAACTGATTTAAATGATGTTAAACTTTTGGTAATATGCTCGGTGAGATTAGTCATAAAGTCCAAAACTTATTTGTTCGCTACTATTAAAATTTTAATTTTTGGTAATGACTTCTGGGGTGTTTTGTAAAAATTGCAATTTTTTTACGAAAATGTAAAAAAATGCGAACAAGTTTTTTTTCCAACATTATCTTAAAAATTGGGTAAGATGTAGAATTTTTTGTAAAGATTACTTTAACCTTAATGAAATTCTGTTTCTTTATCATTACCAGTAAAGCATAAATTCTACACTAAGATGCCAATTATTTGATCCCAAAACAATCTAAAAGTTAAGTTTGTTCGCGAATTAAAAGTGTTCACACAAAAAGTCGATTAAACGAAGTTTACTTAAAACAAAGTAGAAAAGAAGACTTTTGAAAAAACAAAAATGTTGAGTAGTTGAAAAGTCGACTTTTAAAATTTTAACAAAAGTCAACTTTCTGTTGCAACTATATAACCCTATAACCCTCGGTCAATTTCAATTTGTAAGTTTTTGATCAACAAGGTTCGCTCTTCATATAATCAATAAAATTATAATAGACATCACCGAACTAAAAGAAATTGATGTGGGGCATAATAAAATTTCATATAAAACCGATATGCGATGAGACTGAATTTGATCCGAAAAAAGAGAACATATATGTAATTGTATCTAAAATAATTCAAATTGTATCGAATTCGATTCTATTGTATTGAATTAGTTATTACTCAATGCAATATTAGATAAAAATGTATGTGTATTAATTATAGTTGTATCCAATTAGATATAATTCGATATTATTAGATAAAAGTTGATGCAAACTATTATTTTTAATTTATAACGAGCTTTCATCAGAACCCGAAGTTTTAGAAAAGCTAGAGCCTCCAGAATAGGCAGATCTTTAACAAAAAGAAAAAACTATTAATCATTAATTTTGCTCCATTCTTGTCTTCTTAGTAATCGAATACGTGGCTAGAGGCTTTTTCTAACAAGCATCATGACATTACTAAACTTTAAAGACCAAAAGTGTTCTATTTATATAAAAAAAATTAGTTTTTACTCTGGGTCAAGTAATAATTTTTACAGTTTTATTAGTTTTTTGTTTTTATATACATCGCGATTATTTTTATGTTATTTTTAATTTATAACGAGCTTGCAAACTCCGCGTATTTCAACAAATAAAGCAAATCAAACATATTACCTAGACAATTGCCAGAAATACCAACCTAATGCAGACAACTGAAAAAAAATTCATTAAACAAATTTTTCAAATAATTTTGAATGATGAAAAATTCACATCTTTTGCTTGGAACAACGGAAATATTAATTCTGCATTTTATTCTGATGACTTGAAAATGACTCCCGATAAGGTACGTTGTTCTGCCAAATCGAAGTTTGAACTAAAAGTACCAGTGGGGGCAGATATTCCGGTAAAAGATATATCTAGGGTTGCCATATTTGAAAAGTGAAAAAAAGTACATTGATAAAAAAAACAACAGTACTTTTCAAAAAAAACAGTACATTTTTGTATTTATTGGTAACATAACTTTTACTTCAATACATCACATATTTACTTAAAATAAGTTAATACACCGAACCAAATAGCGTAGGTAAAATCAACAAAAAAAACTTTTGCAGATCTTTAACGAAATTTTGCAAATTTTTTTTTAAGATTTAACACATTTTATTCAAATCAACAAAATTTCGTCAATTTTACATCCTCTAAAGAAGTAAAATTGACTAAATTTCATCAAATTGACTAAATTTCGTCAAATTGGCTAAAATTATTACTTTGGATGCCATTACTTTTTGCATTGGGCAGTGTCATGAAAAAAAAATGTGTTTACAAACATCCATTGCTTGAAAAGTAAACAAACCAAACTTATATATGTACAAAGAAACGAAGTGGAATTAATACAGGGAGATTCAAAAAAATTTATATAAAAAACTATTGTACACACAAAACAAAACATGGTGAAAAAAATATATATTCTTTGTACACGCAAAAAAAAAACTTGTTTATATAAAAATATGTAAAATATACAAAAAAACAGTACAAAAACAGTACAAATCCAAAAAAACAGTACTTTTGCGTACTGTTTTAGGTGTTGTGAATAAAACACTACATATTTAAAAAACAGTACGAATGGCAACCCTAGCTATATCACAACTTTTTATGAAGGATTTAAAAGATGTGGCTGTAAACGCGAATATTTACATTAATTAATATTTAGTAAACCTGGAAAAATGTATCAGTGATAGACACTATAAACACAACATATTATTTAGGCCAGATTTAGCAAGCTAGCATTATGCCGAAGAGATGTTAAAATGGCTTAAAGCACGAAACATACCTTTTGTACCGAAATACGCAAAATCTCCAAACGTCCCAAAAGCTCTTCAAATTTAGAACTTTTGGGGTCTTTTATGCCAAAAAGTGTATGAAAATGGTTGGGAAGCCAAATGCACTGAACAACTGAAAAAAAAATTAAAAGCAGTGTAAAAAAACTGACATGAATGTCGTCCAAAGCACGATTGGAGGTATCAAGCATAACATACGCCAAATAGAAGATCGCGGTCCGTTGGCTCTCTACAAAAAGTGAATTAATAATTTATAGTCTATTCTGTGATATAAAAAAAATTGTTTTCCAAAGAAAATAATTAGTTTTTTAATTGCAAGCGTTTCAAAATTGTCCATTTACTAAATTGGCATAGGTTAGAGCAGAATGAGAAGGTCTACTGGAAGGTTTGCGTTGTAAATATAATGAAAAATAAATTAATAAATCTTCGTTTAAATACATACAAATAAACAATTTTCTTTGGTTTAATTGCTGTTTAAAATCTATAAATTTTAATTAATTTAAAAACATTATATAAATTTTTTTATTTTTTGGCCTAGAACCAAAATTAGGTTCCCGAGTAAAAAAAAAATTATATATAACAATATATTGTTTAATATAAAAATATATGATCACATAAATAGCATATGTATAATAATATTTTTAAAATGTTTCAACACAAAAATGCATGTATAAGCTCATCCAATCATATATAAAAAATAAATGGCATGGAGCTTTATATAGTTTTATCTAATTTAATATGACCACATGATTATTGATATACAATTTTATCCAAAAATTACCTGATTAAATTGTATCAAATCACATTTAATTGTATCATGTTAGATTAATTTAGATAGAATTAGAAGTGATTTGATACAGTTTTGTCCGAATTTTGTCCTCATGTAATATTATGAAATTTTACGTTATACCAAACTGATACTAATTCATGCATATAAATTCGAAGTATTGTAAAAATTACAAAACATTTGTAAACTAAATGAAATTTTGTTTATTCTGCAAAAGTTTTCATTGTTTTGACATTAATTTCGTACTTTTATGCATGGATCATTATGAGTGCAAAATATTATATATAACTTAATATAATAGGATATAGAATGTTCTATATATGATTTTAAATATATATATCTAATGGTGTCTTTCAATTTTAAAAACATAAGTCGCATATGACTTGTAAATATGGTAAAATCATCATAAACATACAATTTATATGAAAATATTATTTTAAAATATTGTTTAACTCAAAACATTTGACATTGTCTAAATTTTAATGGCAAAACACAAATTATTTTCTTAACGCGAAATTTAAGTTTCAATTTAAAATTGTAACTAATTTTATTGTCGGCTAAAGTGCAAAAGAGTACAATTAAAATTTATATCTTTTTAGAGAAGAAGAAAAAACATTGTTAGACATTTTAAAAAATTCGTTAATAAATCGAATAGTTTTAATCAAAGAGTGATACAATTATGTGGCGACATAAATTTTGATGCAGAGCTGTATAATCAAAATGTTTAAGTTCGTTCGAAAGTGAAATTCATCACATACCAGACTGAGAATTTTTAGTATTTGTCTACAACCGTGATTGAACATATGCAATATCTAAGAAAACTCAACAAAAATGACCGCACTTTAAATTTTTAGAAAATTTAACACTTCAGATTCGATGTGAAACAAAATTTAATATGAGAAACAATGACATCAAAATGTTTAAGTTCGCTCGAAAGTGAAATTCATCACATACCAGACTGAGAATTTTTAGTATTCGTCTACAACCGTGATTGAACATATGCAATATCTAAGAAAACTCAACAAAAAATGACAGCACTTTAAATTTTTAGAAAATTTAACACTTCAGATTCGATGTGAAACAAAATTTTAATATGATACCATATATTACAAACATAACATTGTATTAATTAATATATATCATATGTAATTTATAGCATATGTATATCCATATATATTTAGATATTAATATGTATAGCACCATATCAAAATGTTGTCTATGTACCCGGGTAAAAACGTTTGTATACAATAATGCATTATTTTATATACACTTATATGTTATTGTCTGCCAATGTATATAACCAGACATAATTGTATAAATTCATATATGAAATTATTTCAGTCAAAAAATGTTAATATGATGTAATATATATATTTGCGTCTAATCGCGTCTAGGTCAATATATAATTATATATTGCATTTACAATTAGATAAAATTAATCAAATTGAATATTTCGTTATATAAGAATAGACATTGCAAAATACAAAATAATATACATTTAGATATTATATCGTAATTAAAAAATCACAAATTAATTTTGGATTGAATTGTTCTATCCCATACAGATTCACACTAGAAAATTTGTCAATCTTCTTTTGGGTTTAAATATTTATTTAATTTTTTTTATTTATTTTATTTTTTATCTTACATCAAAACACTTTAACAATTTCCGATCTTGTTTTGTGAATAACTAGAAATGCGGACTTTTAATAAAACAACTTACGTCGACTTAACAAAATTATATGCATATTATCAATCTGGTAACTCATTATTCTAACTTTTTTGTAAGCGAGAGTGTTATGACCACCCATGAATTTTGTGCCATCGCGATCAAAAGTAATCAAGCGAGTAAATAGCCTGATAACTAGTGAATCCTTTTGTGCGCTATTTACACGCTTAATTACGTTGTAATGTCTGTTTGTATTTTCTGGGTGGTTGAGTTTTGCAATTTTTTTTTTACATTAAATTCATATAGTGCACACAGAGAAAATTGCTTGGAAGAGCATATATCATATATGGAGGTCTATACGATTTCTTATTTTCTAAAGGCGCTCATATATGGTCATATATGGAAGTATATATAATTTCATATTCACAAAAGAGAGCTGTATATTATTATGTTCAGAATTATGATATTTATTTTTCACATTAGGTCTCAAACCAAATTTTTTTTTTTGGAGCTCATCTTCATTCCCTTACCAGCGTTTGAATTTGGCGCTCGTAGTATATTTTATCAAAAAAAAAATTGAAATCTGTTACACGTTGTTAGATTTCCTATAATTCAAGAAAAATAATTTAAAAAAATGTTATCTGTTACAAGCGTTTAAGTTGGCTCTCATATTGTATTTTGTTAACAAATTGAACCTTTTCACAAAATTGGTGTCAAAAGTTGAGTAATGTGGAGTAGGTAACGGAAAAAAATATTTTTTAAAATTCCGTGGAGTCATTTTGGTCCACCACAGCATTTATATTTTTTGCGTTATTTACTCTACATTACGCAACTTTTAACACTAAATTTGTGAAAAAGTTCAATTTGTTAACAAAATACGCTACGATAGCCAACTTGAGAAGCTTATAGGATATGAAAGATACCATGCAAAATTTTTTTACAATTATTTTTCTTAAATTATATGAAATATTTAACAACGTGTGACAGATTTTCATCAAAAAAAAATATTTGGTTCACAACTTTGAAATGCTGAGGTGTACTAAAATTGCTATACAAAATTTTTAATAGTCTTCTTTCCTTGATCTACTCCACATTGTGCAACTTTTACGAAAAAATTCGAAACTTACTAAAATTGCTATACAAAATTTTTAATAGTCTTCTTTCCTTGATCTACTCCACATTGTCCAACTTTTGCGAAAAAATTCGAAACTTACTAAAATTGCTATACATTGTGCAACTTTTGCGAAAAAATTCGAAACTTTTTTTTGGACAAAATTGACTACTATAGCCAACTTCAAACGCTGGAAGGGAAGATGACATCCAAAAACATTTTTTTTCCTGTAAATAATTTTAAATAACGCGTCGTTTGAGACCAAACACGAAGCTGAATTTCATAAATCACTGAATTCGGGACATCCTACTGTATATTGACAAATATGAAAGTATATGGAAGTCCTTATTGATTATATGTAAAAGTTACTCAATAACAGGCAACAAATTCTCTTAGTATAGCATGCCTTCTCATGAGATTGTTTATGAATACAAAGAAAAAAAAATTCTCTACTCTTTTTTAATTAAATCGATTTGGTGAACATTTTAAAAGCTGTCAATTAAAATTTAATTGAATCAATTAAACATTTGCTCAAATTCGTAACTTCCTTGAGGTTTTTGTATAGTATCGCTTAAAAGCAAACATCAACACATGGTTGTTGTTGTTTTTTTTTTTGTAATATTTATGTAATTGTATTTTATAAATGTTTATGTTTTTTATAATGTTATGTTTGTGTGGTATAAGTAATAAATATATTAAATTCATTTCAATTATATTAGATATTAATTCTTATTAGGTTTATTAGTTTATTAAGTTAAATAATTTAGTGTCAGTTGTTTAAATCTGAATATTTATTTATTCTAAAATATTATCAGAAAATTGATAATGTAAATACTGTAAGTTTTAAAGTTTAATTTTGTTTAATAAAAATTTAAACATTTTTTTAAATTTTTTTGTTTAATAAAAATTTAAACATTTTTTAAACAAAAAGAAAATGTAGAAAATACATTAAAAATTATTTCAAACAATAAAAAAAACTCTCATTTCAACAAAAGAGCTAATTTCTGCAAAGAAAAAATCAAAAAAAAAAAAAAAATTATGCCATAGTCCCTACGCTTCAATAGAAAGAAACACAAATTGATATATCTTTTAATTTGTTCACATAATTATAAATAAAGCTACTAACTTAATGATAATTTTTTGCCAGTTTAAACTTAATGTTATAAAATGTAAGCTATACAAAAACATTTGGTGTGGCAACAACATTTTTCCAATTTATTTTTTATTTTTTGGGAAGGTATACGATATTGATCACTTTTTAATCAAATTAGTTATTATTTAATTAATATAAAATAATTCTATTAAAGAGCTATCAATTTATAATTGCATTAGCAATTTTCGTTGTTGGCAGAGTTTCAGCAATTTAAGTTATTGAGAAGGTGGTTTTCGTAATTGAAATGGATTTTTATTTTTTGTGTATGTAAAAGTCAAGATGTTGATTAATTTTGCACTAATTAGTTTTAAAGCTATAGGACATTTTACGAATTGGTTTCCGTATTGTAAAGGCCAATAAAAATCTAGAAAATGCCAAAATTTGAAGAAAACTTAAGTTTTTTTTTTCAACTAGTGCTTATTTCGTGAATGGTAACACTTAGCTCATGTCTGATTTGACAGATAATTAGTTTTATCCTTCCGCTGAACGAATATGGTCCGTATGTTCGTTATCTTGTGAAAAAAGTGAAAGAAACTGGCATCCTCATCGATAAAACAAAGCATGATTAGCCAAAAACAGTGCGTACACCCGAGAATATTGCTGCTGTTGCAGAAAGTGTGCGTAAAGCGCCATCAACATAAATTCATCGTCGTTCTCAACAATTGAACATTTCGGAGACATCATTGAGACGAATTTTGCATAAAGACCTTGGTATGACGCCATACAAAGTCCAATTGGTTGAGGAGTTAAAAAAAAAAAAGTTATTTGGCGGGCCCTTTAGTTAACTGAGTGGTTTGGTAAAATAAAATATTTATAAGTTTTTATATGATAAATAATATTTTTAGTTGATTGATATATTTTTAATGATAAGCCATTTAAAAGTTTTGCATAAAAAGTTAATGAATTGGTTTAAAAAAAAAGGTCAATAAAAGCTTAACAAAAATTATTTTAGGAGATTAAATATTTATTTTACATACATTTCTTCACAAATTTTGTATTAAATATTTTTAATAAGGTGTCCCTGAAATAATGAATTGTAGATTTTCATTGCTAACACTGCCCAGTAGAGCGGAATTTTTTTCAACTTTCGATTTTAATCAATTATTGTTGCGCATATTGGAGAATTAGGTCTAAAAGTTAAGTGCTACGAACAGTATTAACCCGTGGGTCCACGCTAACAAATATCTAAATTTTCGAAAATTTCTCTTACTAAAGAAACTAAAATTGAGTTTCAATTAAAACATTTGGTGATTCCATTAAAAGTTTAATTGAACTCGGCCATATTACGGAAATTGTTGTATAAGTTAAAATAATTTGCAACAATTTAATTGATTTTATTTTCAATTATGGTTTTAATCATATCAAGTAAAAATTTATTTGAATATTGTTTTAATTTCAAACAAAATTTTAATAGATTCTATAAAAGCTTTAATTAAAAATTGCAGAAACAACAGCCAAAATTGAGGAACAAATCTCTGAAAACGAAAAATCGCTAATATTTGAAAAATACGCCGATATTTTAATAAATCGGCAAAATTTGCAACAAAAACCGGCAAATTTTAATAAGAAAAATTGCCAAAATTTAATAAAAAAAATCTATAATTAAAAAAATTTAAGAACTTTAATAAAAAATTACAAAAATAAACGCCAAATATGGAAAAAAAATATTCAAAGATTGGAAACCAATTAAAAAAAAAAACGCTCAACTTAGAATAAAATCGTCAAAATTTCCAAATCTCTAATATTTAAAAAAAAAAAAACACCAAAATTTTAAAAAATCAACAAATGAAAAAATCGCTTAAAATTAAAAAAAAAAATAATAAAATCACACAAATAAAATTTAAAGCGTCTATATCTCGAATTTGTTTTTTTTTTTTAATTTCGGTGATTTTTTTCAACTTAAGCGATTCAGCTTAATTTGCCAACTTTTTGCAAATTCAGTAATTTTTTTGGACTACAAATATTTATTGAATTTTAGAAATTTTTTTAATTTTGGCGTTTTTTTCAAATTTAGTCGATTTTATCGATGTTTTTTTTTGTCAGTTTTGGTAAACATTTTTTTTTTAATTTTAGTGATTTTTTTTTTTAATTTTATATTTAATGGGAAATAAAAATGTTAAGCTTTGTGTGCACTAAATTCGTTTTCAATTAAACATTTTATTCATATTATTAAACTTTTAGTTGAAACAAGGATTATTAATATATAGAGGATGGACAATCCAGACTTTGTTGCAGATAAGATGGTGCGAAGATAGAGTAATGACAAGTTACTAACTGCAACATAGTTGAGATTATACAAAATAAATTTTTAAATTGATATCGATTCATGAAATGTACAATTCCAGAGGCAAAGCAACACGATGCAAGTTAAAAATGAAAATTAAAGTAAACATACACAAAGAACTTGAAATAAACTGCCAAGGGATTTTAAAAAATACTTTATAGATATTCTAAATTATTAAAGAAATTTTCTAAAAAATGTTTTAGATGCGCATACGCAAAGAACTTGAAAAAGGTCTTATTGTGGGAGAGAGAAAGAGAGGGAGTTTTTCTTATGAAAAAAATAGTTATTAATTGAAAAGGGAGTTTTTTTTTAAAGCAAACTGCGAATATATGTATGTACATATTTTTTTTAACTTTTTTGTATGTACGTGAGTAAAGCATTGAAAAATTACTTTGTTTTTGAATAAAATCGTATGGAATATAAGAAAATATTTATAACGGGAGATTTTAAAAGGAATTTGTAAACATTTTAGACAATTTAAGAAATTTACCTTATTGTCAGGTTTTACTTAAAATCGATTAATAAAAACAACAATTTTGAAGTTGTTACGTTTGTTTTTGTATTAATTGTACACATTAATTTCTTTCACAATTCTTTCAATAAGCCCTCCTTATACTACCTTAAAAAAGATGATTTAAATATTATGTTAAATTTGAACTATTTTTTACAGCTTAATCCTTTTTCTGATATGAAATCAGTACAAAATTTTTAAAAAATGTTGGTACAAAAAATAGCTTAGTTTTGGTATTAAAAACAGAAATGGATTAACTTTCTTCATATTTACATTTTTACAATTGCAAACAAAATCTTGATTTGATCAGGATTTCTTTTTAAGTATGCCTTATCACTTTTATTATGCTAGCCTCCCATATATTTTCAAATATTTTTTGAAAAAGTGCTTTAAAAAAAGTAAAAAGTTGTATTTACCATTCGTTATATGGCAACCCTGGAAAAAAAATTTTAACCCACATTTGTACACAGAGAAAATTTCTTGGACGTGTGTTAATGAAACTTTTTAACTAATCTAATGAAGTTTTCTTCACAATTTCTTTTAAATTTTGTCGATTTTTTTAAACTGTTGATTTTTTCCAATTTGAGCGTTTATCAAATTATATAGATTTTTTAATTTTGCCAATTGTTTACAATTTTTTTTTTTTATTTAATATTTTTTTTCAAATTTAGAGTTTTTTTAACAATTGATATTACAATTTCTTTAATATGACCGAATTCAATTAAAATTTTAATTAAATCAACAAATATCAAAAAATCTCTAAAATTAAAAAATCGTCAAAATTGAAAAAAATTTTAAAAATCACTCAAATTAAAAAAATCAGCAAACAATTTTTTTTAAATATTTCCGAAGAAATATTTAAATTTTGACAATTTTATATGCAATTTTTGGTGATTTTTTGCCAACTGTAGAAATTTTTTCCATTTTCGACGGTTTTTTTTCAATATTAATGATTGTAAAAACAAATCATTTGGAGTTTTTTTTTATATATAAGTCATTTTTTAATTATAATTATAATATTGCTTTAAATTTTTGATGTTTTTTAATTTTGAAAAATTAAAAATCTTACTGAATTTTTTAATTTAATAGATTTTTAAAATTTTTTGCGATTTTTTTTAGCTTTGGTGATTTTTTTTTTCAATTTTTGTATTTTTTCTTTGTTGTTATTATGGGTTAAGAAATTGGACACTTTGTGTTTTTTTAAAATTTTGTTGTTTTTCTAATGCCAACTTTATCAAAGGAAAACGCGCGGTCAGGCTCTCAAAAAAACTCTGGATGATAAATTTAATAAAAATTGCTAAAATTTAAAAAAAATCATTAATATTGAAAAAATCGTCGAATATGGAAAAAATAAAATTTTTATGAAAGATTCTGAAAAAGCGTCGAAAATCCAAAACAATAGGTTTTCCAGCCAGATTGGACCAGAATTGCCGAGTTATTAAAAAACGGGGAAGTCACATAATTTTTGAATCAATCGGAATTTTTCGCCTTATTTTCCATCGCTTTTTTTGAAAATCTAAAATAATGGGAAATATACAAGATATTTTTATGAAACTTGGTATGGTGGCAGAGAAAAAAGTGAGCTTTAATTTGGTACCGGTTCTGATGGCCCAGGTCTCCTGGGTTTTGAATTATTTCAAAAACAAAATTATATTTCAAATCTAAAAAAATGGGATTGAAAAGTGGTACTGGATGGGAAAATGGCAACCCATTATATAGCACTACTTCCATTCTACACTATGGCAAAAGTTTCATGTTAATATCTCTACTAGTTAAGAAATTATAGCGATTAAACAAATATCGTTTCAGAAATGTTTTTACATTTCAGGGTTGTCATATATAAGCTAAAAAAAATTTTAAAAATTAAAAAACATCAAAAATTTAAAGCAATATTATAATTATAATTAAAAAATTATTTATATATAAAAAACTCCAAATGATTTGTTTTTACAATCATTAATATTGGAAAAATCGTCGAAAATGGAAAAAATGTCTACAGTTGACAAAAAATCACCAAAAATTGCATCAAAAATTGTCAAAATTTAAATATTTCTTCGCAAATATTTAAAAAAAAAATTGTTTGCTGATTTTTTTTAATTTGAGTGATTTTTTAAATTTTGGCGATTTCTTCCATGCAATTTTTGGTGATTTTTTTTCAACTGTGGATTTTTTTTTTTCAATTTCGGCGATTTTTTTCAATTTTGACGATTTTTTTAAATTTTAGCAATTTTTTGATATTTGTTGATTTAATTAAAATTTTAATTGAATTCGGTCATATTAAAGAAATTGTAATATCATTGTTAAAAACTCTAAATTTGAAAAAAAAATATTAAATAAAAAAAAAATTGTAAAACAATTGGCAAAATTAAAAAATCTATATAATTTGATAAACACTCAAATTTGAAAAATCAGCAGTTTAAAAAAGTCGACAAAATTTAAAAGAAATTGTGAAGAAAACTTCATTAGTTTAGTAAAAAAGTTTCATTAACACATGTCCAAGAAATTTTCTCTGTGTAGAAATGTGGTTTAAATTTTTTTCCAGGGTTGCCATATCGAGCCCTATCCGCCGAAAAGACGTAAGTAACAATTTCATAATTTTACAGGAAAGGCATTTTTTAGTTTTTTCTAAGTTTTCTTTGGCTTATCGGATTTTAATGAAATTAAAATATGTTATAAAAGACCAAAATATAAAGAAAACTAAACTGTTTTTTTGTACCAAATCTCACTTTAAGGGGTTAAACAAGGGGGTCTAATTTGACCCAATTTTACTTTTTTTGATTTATTTCTTGCTTGGTTTAAGAAAAGTATAAACATATGATAAACAAATTAAAGTCTTTTGAATTACGAATCCAACGATGAATAAAACATGATCGAGCGTGTCCTAGATTTTGAGTTATTTGTAAAAAAAGAAAGGACGTAAGTAACACTTTGCCGTCAGGAAATATGTAAACAAACTATTGTTTGTCATATAGGAATAAGCACTTACGCCTTTTTTGTTTTGTCTAACTTTGTAACGGTACTTCCTAGAGCTATGAAGTTTTGACCAATGATGCAAATGGTCGCAAAATAAATATTTTTATCAAGAACCCGAAAATGGAAAAATGGTTACTTACGTCTTTCTGGCGGATAGGGCTCGATATAACGAATGGTAAATACTAATTTTTACTTTTTTTTAATTAAAACCTGACAATAAGGTAAATTTCTTAAATTGTCTAAAATGTTTACAAATTCCTTTTAAAATCTCCCGTTATAAATATTTTCTTATATTCCATACGATTTTATTTTAAAGACAAAGTAATTCTTCAAAGCTTTACTCACGTACATACAAATATGTAAAAAAAAAATATGTACATACATATATTCGCAGTTTGCTTTAAAAACTCTCCCTTTTCAATAAAAAACTATTTTTTTCATAAGAAAAACTCTCTCTTTTCTCTCTCCCACAATAAGACCTTTTTAATTTCTTTGCGTATGCGCATCTAAAACATTTTTTAGAAAATTTCTTTAATCATTTAGAATATCTATAAAGTATTTTTTAAAATCCCTTGGCAGTTTATTTAAAGTTCTTTGTGTATGTTTACTTTAATTTTCATTTTTAACTTGCATCGTGTTGCTTTGCCTCTGGAATTGTACATTTCATGAATCGATATCAATTTAAAAATTTATTTTGTATAATCTCAACTATGTTGCAGTTTGTAACTTGTCATTACTCTATCTTCGCACCATCTTATCTGCAACAAAAGTCTGGATTGTCCATCCTCTATATATTAATAATCCTTGGTTGAAATTGAGTTTGAAATCAAACAAAAGTTTAATTGAAAGTTGTATGCCAATAATTTGTTGTTGTGTTGCGACACATTATTATGAATTAATTTTTGCATGCTAAGCACTAATATTTATTTTTTTTTTTAATATTTATATTCTTATTTTATATTTTTCAATTCAGTTTCAGTACGTGTCATCATATGATTTATATGACAAATAGCATATGTAATAATAATTTATTAACAACAACAGAAAAATTGCTGTGATTTTTTTAGACTAAAATAATTTTATATACTCGTACTTTAATGTATCAATCACATTACGAATTGTTTATTTTTTAATGGTCGCAAAACGCAATTTTGTTCTATTTGGTTCCAAATGTACTAATTTCAAAAAAAAAAAAAATATTTAAAATGTTTTGGTACTCTTGCGTTTTATATATTTTGCAATGTGTGATTTATAAGAACTTAAAGATTTTGGAAGTTTCCAAATTATCAAAAAACTTGGACTTATATTTAAGGTCTAAGAGATCAAAACTGGACAGTAGAGCGGCGTTTTTTTGAATAAACAAAAACTTTTTTTTTGAAAAATTTGAAAATTTTGAAAAAAATTATTTATAAAAGTTATTTGGTGCAAATTTTAAAAAAATTTTAAATTTTTTAAATCGTCCCATTTATGCACCAAATAACTTTTATAAATAATACTACAATAATCTGAACAATAAATTAAAATTTTTCAAAATTAGTTTTTTTTTATACAAAACAATTGTTTGATAAATTGAGAATCTCCAAATTCTTTAAGTTATTATAAATCTGTAGAATTAACACAATTCAAAAATATAATATGCAAGAGTACCTTAACGTTTTCCATATTTTTTTTTTTCAAATTCATACATTTGGAACCAAATAGAACAAAATTGCGTTTTGCGACCATTAAAAAATAAACAATTCGTAATGTGATTGATACATTAAAGTACGAGTATATTAAACATATGTTTAGTCTTAAAAATCACAGCCTTTTTTTGTTGTTGTTAATATATTAATATTACATATGGTATTTGTCATATAAATCATATGGTGACACGTACTGAAACTGAATTGCAAAATATAATAACAATATAAATCTTTAATAAAATATAATTACACTTGCCGGTACAAATACATGTGTAACGGTATGTTACACGATTATTTATGGGAAATAGAACACCTTACAATGCAAAATTAACAAAAAAAAAAAATTACTGTAAAAAATGTATACTTAATATCATACATGGGACTTGTTAATTGAATGGACCAATTAATTGACGATTTAATTGACATTCAATTGCTTAAAAAAAAATGCTTAAAACAATGAAAATTAAATTTTATTTTGTCAATGTCAATGCCTTTAACCCTATAACTGGCAAACGATGTTTTGAAACGTAATTCATATCATGTGCTCCACTCGAAAAACAAATAATAAGTTCTTCTCCTTATTTAGGCGATATGAGCCAAAATATTTTAGGGTGCATTTTGGAAACAAAAGCTATGTACAGACGGTTATCAGATCTTACAATATTGTCTGAAAAATGTTCAGAAAATGTCTAACAACAGTGTGAACTTACAACTTTTGTCTTGCAACATTTTCAGAAAAAGCATTGTCTGTACATTATAAGACAATAATATTGTCAGACATCTGACATTCGTGTGAACACCCTACGTTGCCATTGTCAGGTAATTGTAAGACATTGTAAACAATTTTTATTGGCAGATGTGTTTAAATTAATGGCAGTATTGATACAGAAATGTTTCTATTGTTTTTTATTTCCATAAATAATGAAATAAAAAAACAAAAGTTCATATTAATAATATTAAAAATCAAAATTGAAACAAAATAGGAAATCAAATTAAATAAAAAAAATGGATGGCGACACTTCCATTAATGAAGCCTGCGTCATAGATTGCAGCTATTAGCCAACTGACTTGATGTTTTGTACCCAGTCGCCAAGAGGCTCCCAGTCGCCAACAGGCTCTTAAGCCGGGAAAAACCAACACCTAAACAAAGATCCTACCGCAAAAAGGTGGAATCCGTGTGGTCACACGAAAGTATTATCAAACTTATCGAGGAAGTTGAGGTACGGCGAAGTTTATGGGATGCTGGTTGCGCTGAGTATAAACTTCCCAAAGATATTTTATGGCAAGAGGTCGCAGATGCCATCCAGATAAGTGTGAACGACTGCAAAGGAAAATGGGCAAATCTCCGCACCTCCTTCAACTGCAATTTGCAAAAATATTTTGTCTTCTTCCTCGATACTTTCTAATACATATGCAGCTAAAATCGTTGCAATTGCTTTTTTTTTTAAATGATAAGCAATATTATTACTTTTTTAATTTAATTAAACACACAATTGACAATTAATAATTTCTTTCAAATGCTTTGACAGTTCTGGCAATGTCTAACAACAGATCTGGCAATTTTTGCCATATCTGACAACCGTGTGAACTGACAATTTTCGTTGGCAGATAAATTTATTGTTTGAGAATGAAATTGAAATGAAATTGAAAGGTTTTCTTACAATCGTCTCAACTGACAATTTACCTTTTGCTAAACATGTCTCATTGTCAGTACATTGCCAGCACATTGCCAGATCTTACAATATTGTAAGATCTGACAACCGTCTTTACATAGCTTAAAGCATATAAAAGAGAAGTTTTGGATAACAAATATTTCTCTTACCAAGATATAACCACGCTCGAATGCCTATTTTTCTGCTCCTATTTAAGGAGATATCGCGATTTTCGCTTTTTGGAAAAAGCGAAATTAGGCGAAAAGTGTCTAAACTTCAATTTATATTGTTTAAATTTCAACGCTTTGCTATTAATATTTAATGTCTTCTTTCTGCAAAATTTTATAAAAATCCGTATATTAGTTTATAAGTTAAGGCGATGTCCTTTAGGTGAATCCTGATAAAATCCTGTGAGTCTGTGGGCTAAAGTAAGGACTCATTATTATTATAAAGGGTTTCTAGTCAACTTAAATTGGTTTTTTTAGATTTTTGAAAACTAAAGGGTCCGCCATCTAACGTTTTTTTTCCGATGCCGATTTTGCCAAAAACTCATCTTTTCAGAAGAAGCTCATACTGCATGGCCAGCCGAGGTGCCATTTGAATGAAATTATTTTCCATTATTAACCGGAAGTATTGTACTTTCAAATAAAAAAAGAAATTTGAGAAAATATTCAGTATTTTTTTTTATAGCATTTTTAAAAAAAGAAAAGTTATTTGGCGGACCCTTTATATTATTTTATATACTATTTCTTTAGTTTTAGAAATTTTACGAAATTTTGATTTTGAAGCTTTCTTGCGTCGGACGGCACACGAAAAATTTCTTCTCAAAATATTTATCAAACTTAGTTTTCTATCGGAATATATTAATTTCTAAGTATAAAACGCTCATTTGACGCATTTGTGGTAAATTTTATAAAGACTGCCCTGAGGCAGCCTAAACCGTTAGAGGGTTAATACAGGGTGATTCAGTCACGACCCGCCAAATTTCACCAGCGTGTTCGTTGTCTCATTTTATGAAGATATGTCCATTACGACCATCCCCGGAAATGCAAGTGTGCGAAATGGCAGGGGTTTGAAAATTTTCGGATTGGTGGTCGGAGGGTAGTAGGGTAAAATTGCTAACTTCTGAACCAGTGGTCAGATTTTTTTGTTTTTTGGCTTTTTTGAAAGGTCTTTAGAAGCGCTTTCATAATCATTAAAGAAAAATTAAAAATAAAGTGAATCTGAAACTCTAAATATGTTCTTGATAATTTTTAATCATTTCGTGGTTTCTTTTAAAAAAATTTTACTCTTCAAAATTGTTAATTTCTAGAAATTTAAATTTTAAACTTAAATACTTTAAGCATGACTTCAAGTTATAAAAATCATACCTACTATCGGCTAAAATTTTATAAAAGCTGATATAGTTATATTTTATTGGATATAATTTAATGTCCCGGATATGGACAAATCTCGGATAAAATTGTATCAAATTATATCTAATAGGATATATATAATTAGATACATGTGGATGATTCATTTCTCGGATCAATTTGTATGTGCTTATATATGGGAACTAATCAATGAGATATAATTCTATTGGACTCCATACTAAACTATTAACTTATATTATTGTTAGTTTCATATGGTAGCAAAAACTTATAAATGATGCAAATATTTTGAAAAAAAAATCATAACTTTATGGGTGAACTTATAATTATATCGTCCACTGTATATCAAAGCTTTACATAACGAAATAAGCTTTATAATAAGATATTAATTTTTTTAAATCGGACTACGCATTCAATAATTACCACCATTTTTTTTTATTTTTTTTTTTTTATTAAACCAATACTCAGGGGATGACCCCTACTATCGCAGTGCATTGTATTGATCTGGAAAATAGGTTATGTGAGGGAGGAAAGAGGGAGGAAAGAGGGAGTAGTGTTTGTGTGTATTTAATTTAAATTTTTCTAAATTGTAAGTAACAGAGAATACTTCTGCGGGACGTTTGTTCCACATACGAATCGCTCGACTAATAAACGAATTTTCTCGGTAATGCGTTGCGCGAAACACAAGACAATCAACTACAAACGGATGTGCTCTACTAGATAAGCGAGTATTACGAATAAAAACTCGGGCTCGAGGAATAAGTTCACTTATCTCAGATGAGCACCTCCAATTCGATAGAAAAATGTCACACAACCCACATTCCGACGATGCTCCAATGAATGAATAGAGTTCGATACACTACTGTCATTGATAAGCTTCTCCGCCCTCCCCTGAACACGGTCCAGAAGCTTCAGAATAAACACTGAAGCCCCTGCCCATATATGAGATTTGTATTCCATTTTGGCCGGATATAGCTGGTATAAATAGTAAGGAGATCGGATGGAGTGAAGTAAGTCTTGCACCCTTTCAGAAAACCAAAACACTTCAATGCCTCTTTCGACACTTGAAATACGTGCTTATTCCAACGGACATCACATTGTATTCTCATGCCCAGAACATCAAGAGTATCCGATTCCTCAATACCTATATCATCCATAGCTACAGATGACAATGTTAATTCCACAGCCCGTCTGTGGGTTAACATACAACATTGGGTCTTGCGTGCATTAACAGTTAAACAGCGATAAAAGACGAACGACAACGAATTTAAAAAAATAAAAACTATTGTTCCCAGCAAAAAATAACACGGATTTTGTAAGCAGTAACTACATTGGTATGCTTCCAAAATAGCGCTTCACCGTCTTGCATACAATAAATCAATTAGGAAAGGCAGTCTGTAGTGCTTCCCAAAATACCTTCTTACAATGAAGCAATAAAGAATGCATACCATGAAGCATTAATGTTGTCAACATACAAAAAAAGCGTTTTTTATTGCCTAAGAAGGCATGAATTTATTGCTTCTAAGAGCATATGAAAGAAGCGCTTTTCACCTACTTAAAAGAGACATACCAAGTGGGACATCGCGAACAAAAATCATGATTTCTGGACTTACTTTGGAAGCGCTTCGTAATTATATAATGTCTTCCGGAAGCACTTCTGGGTAAGCACTATTTTTTGCTTTGTTTTTTCATACCAATTAGGCGATTCCATATACCAAGTTTCATGCAAATCGGAAGGGATCAAGCTGATGACTATCAACATTGCTTTTGCAGCGGCCCTATTATTACACTCAAAAAACGTTAAAGAGATTTTATGGTTTATTTCTTTCAGTGTATTTAGGTACTATTTACTGAATACATTAATAGTTCACTATAGTTGGTATTAGCCACAC
Organism: Delia radicum; assembly: GCA_021234595.1. Lineage (NCBI taxonomy): Eukaryota > Metazoa > Arthropoda > Insecta > Diptera > Anthomyiidae > Delia > Delia radicum. The sequence continues at coordinate 158,024,106 of CM037851.1, read as the reverse complement.
TTAACACCAATATAATATAAAATCAATCAATAAAAATAATTTTCAAATTAAATTGATCAATTAATAAAACAAAACACGCAATTTATATTTTTTTGTTTTGTTTCAATATTAGTTCTAATATTTGCAGTCATCATCAGCACCTGTTACTTTCTGCTAATGATTTGCTATAAATACTAAATAGAAGGGGACATATTTCTACGTTTTCCGATACTTTTATTGAAAAACTTTTAAATTGTTTGTGCAACAAACAAAAAAAAAATGATTTAAAGTTATTACATCAATTTTTACCCAAAGACATCCATCATCATCCATTCGCTGCAATGCACAGTGGGTTCGATGGTACCCAAAGTGGCGATTAATTCATAGAAGCCGTAGTTTTAAAATATTATATTTTTTATTGATGAGTTTCTTATAAGCACATAAAAACACAGCATTTTAGAAAAAAAAAAGTTAAAAAAAAAAAAAAATTTTTTAACCCGTTAAGCGCATTATTGTTTTTTTGGAAAAAAGAGCTTAGTTCACAATTTATGTTGTAACTTTAGAATGAAAAGCGATAAATTAATGAATAAAATTAGAAATTAAAGCATAGTTAATGTGATATTAAAAAATTCAAAGAGTAAATTTATTATATGCATTTATATCAGTATAAACATAATTTAAAACTCAATTTTTTTTTTCACAAAATCTCATAAATGTACAAATTTATTTTAAAAAAGTCACGAAAGAGAATAATATAATTTTTTAGTAATTAATAATCATAAATACAAAAAAAAAACACAGCTTTAACAAAAAAAAAATGGAAGAAAAAATTTTTTTTAACCTGTTAGGCGTTTTTTGTTTTTCGGAAAAAACATGATCCACAATGTTCGCTGTAACTTTGAAATCAAAATAAATTTAAAGAATAAGTTAATAATGTATATTCCTATTAGTAAAAATTTTTATCCAGTTTTTGCTTTCACTAAATTCAGTAAAAGTAAAAATAAATCTGAAAAAATAAAAAATTTTAATTTTTTTGGGGAATCTTTGTTTCCGTTTTAACTATTTAATAAAAAATATATTAAAATATTTTTATTATTCTGCATTTTCAAATTCATCACAAATAGCTTCAATAATTTCGCCAACTCTCCATCAGGTGGCGAGCAACAACTGTTCTAAGACTTATCATCTCGCGCAATTACAGTGTTACCATGTTTGAAGCCCTTTATCTTTCCCCACCTTTCATCTCTCCACTATTCACTTTCCAAAGAAAGCAACACATTAATAAATAGGAAGAATTTCCTGAGTGTTGTTTCTCTTTAAAAAAAAAAAAAAATTATCATAATCTTCATTATCATCATTATTCTTCATCGTCGTTATTATAATCTTCTTCATCATCATTGTTATAATCTTCTTCATCATTATCATTATCACTATCTTTATCGTTATTATCATCAGCAACTTTATCACCATTTTCAATACCATCATCTTTATTTCTAACTCTTATTCCGAAGTTGATAAACTAGATTTTTTTCTGCTCATATTTCTTGCTCATGCTAGATATAAATGGGTCAGAACTTAGCAGAAACCTATTGCAAATATCTTCATTGGACTTTTCCCGGCTGCATTTGCGAGCAACGTGTTCTCTATAATTTTTAAATTCGTGATTAAATTAATATTTAATCTCTTGCATTCGTGATTAAATTTAAATTTAATCTCTTGCATTCGTGATTAAATTTAAATTTAATCTTCTTGCAGCATTACAAATATGTTTACTTCCTGTAAATTGTGAGCGATACAATTTTTTGTATGTGAGCTTAAGTGACCAAAATCACTCACGCACTCATCTCTAAAATCCATCGACAAAAACAATAAAATACCAAAAATAAAGAGAATGAAACTATTAAAACACATTTACTGGTCTTGTTCAATGAAAGACCAACAAAGTTTTTACACAAAAATGAAAGTAAAAAAAGGGCCGGGCAATGTCTGTACTTTTTTTTTTGTAAATATAAGCTGATATCCTATACTTTTCTAAAATCAATAAAACTAAATCCAACTCTTAGTCCCGGTTCACACACGGCAATTTTACTTGCGCAAGTTTTTCTTCAATTCTCCTTTAAACTTGCTTTTGTGTTCACACAGGAAAAGTTTGTTTCAGCAATTTTCGTATATAAACCTGCAGCCAACTTCGTGTTGAAAATTGCGGATGACAAAACAAAATGGAATTGGAATACGGGCAAGTCTGTACCCCCTATATTCGCTTTTCCTCCCTCTTCTATAAACTCAAGTAAAATTGCCGTGTGTGAACCGGGACTTACTAACTTAATACTTGTGGCCAATTAAATGAGGAAATTATCCCAATTTTGGACCTTTTTTAAATAAATTATTATAAATATTTACACATAATTTTTATAAACACAAAAAAAATTACTATATAACATTGTAAAAATTTCCAATTTTTTCACTTTTTTTAAAAACAGCACTAATTTTCCTATACCAAAATTTATTACAAAAACTTTATTTCTTAATTTCAATTAATCGCCACTTTGATACCATTTGAACCCAATGTGCAATTTTTAAATGAATTATTTAACTTGGCAAGTAAAACACACTTGTAACGAAACAGTTTTTTTTTTTTTTAAAGAAAAGTGAATGTAATAAATACTTTTTTAAGGATTGTTTATGATGATGGTTTACCATAAAATAAGTAAAGACATATTGTTAAATGTATTCTCAGCAATTTGCAATGGCAACTTTGTTGCTTAGTTTATTAAAGTGTTAAAAATTGTTTAGAAATTATGATTTGTTTGAAAAGGGAAGGTTTGCCTTTGAACAACAACTTCTAAATGTCTTTTAAGACTTATACAAAATTTGATATTATGGAAATAAACTTTTAAGATGATTGGCGTTATAATATTGCTGTCGCAACTCTAACTTTTTTCACTGTTATAATGACTTGGGATTATTTCCCCACTTCGAGTGTAATACATATATGCAACTTCGCTCATAACGCATTTCACTTTCAAATGCTAAAGATATTTTATACAAATTGTTTCAAATTAAAGAAGACACAAGTTGTTAAAGCAAAATGCAGTTTTGTTTGTAATTTAGAAAGTAATAATTAAAAAGTAAACAGTTGAAAAATTTATGACAAAAATTTAAAATACCCAGTAGTAAATTGTTGAACCATGGTTGCACTATGGTTACTGCCATAGTTAGATCAAAAATAAAAAAATAAAAGTCAAAAGTTTGTCACCAAATGTGTCATCATTAATCTGCTATAAGAACAAGTTTTTACAAGGAATATCTATTTCGTTTCATTACAACCGTACTCTTTAGGAACAGCTTCGAAAAAAGAGCATATCTTTAGTGGGTTGTTTCAGTTTGAGTAGGTTGAAAATACAGTGCAAATTAAAAATACAAAACTGTTTTGTATTTAAATAAATCAAAATGAATATTGATGTAAATGGTGTTAACATTATTTAACAATGAGAAATGTTGAGGTTAAGAAGAAGAATAAACGTTTTTCTCTAAAAATTATAAACCCTATTAATTTTTAAATTAGACTAGACTAGTTTCTGCCTTTTTATGGACAGGCTCATCAGTGATTTTCCATTTAAATTGTATTATTATTTGTGTCTTATAATTGTCAGATTTTTCAACAACCTGCGGCTGTAAGAATCAAACCTGCGCTCATCTTACAATACCAAGTCATGACCGTTTAGCGATCACACCCAAGTATGGCCTCGAATCGAATGCAGCTAAGTTGCAGTTTTCTTTCCTGTTAGCTTTTTCTGTTATTGTATGTATATTATACTCAGAAGTGACAACACTAACAACACAAATATTCTATTTTTAGATTTTTGTTTATTTTTCTAATCTCCTCCGTCTCTATTTCACAATGTTCCCAGATTGACGTATGGTTTTTACGTTCAGTGTTGACAACTTTTGCGTTTTAAGTTGAGACATCGCCACAGGGCAATTTTGATGTCTTTAACTTTTTGTGTATTTTTTTATTAAATTAATATGTCTCCAGTGCTTTCCCATACATTTTGCAATTTCAGTTAAAATTTTAGTTGTGTTCCCCCTGATTCCCTTATTAGTATTTTTTCTTGATATTAGCCAAACATTTTGAGATTCTAAACTGTTAAGATCAGCTGCCACCAAGTGCCGCTCTTTGTTGTATCTCTTACAGATCAAAGCGGTCTCATTGTCTTTCCGACATTTTTTTGATGTGCAACTGTATATTTGTGTGCAGTGTTGTTGTTATGTTTTGTGTAATGAAACCATATATACGCAGAAAAAATGTTTGTAGTTGCAACCAAATTTTTGTGGTTCCACGTACTATCACTATTATTAAATTTTAATACTATTACAACTTACAAATTTTGAATTGTTATTGCAACAATTGAATATTTCTTGCTGATGGAATATAATATTCTATAAATAGATTCACATGCTTTCAACAAAATTTATTTTATTAATAAAAAAAATGTTATGCCTTAAACTGGACTCGAACCGGCGATCTTCCGTTTGCCAGGCAAGTACTTTACCTCTAGCCTAAACCCAATTTAAATATGTGTTTTTTAAATTTCAACCTTGAGTATTTTCTGGTTTCAAATTTAAATATTTGCCTAAAAATATATTTGTATGTACAACAGAAATTCGGTTGCTAATCTCAATATTTTTTTTAGAGTTACCAAAACTATATATCATTTTAAAATTATTTTATTAAAAAAAAATCTTATTCCGCGAACTAGAGTCGAACCGGTGACCTTCTGCTTTTGTCAGGCAATAACTTTACCTCTAGCTCACACCCAATTTGAATATGTATTTTATATTTCTACCTTGAATATATGTTTTTCTTTCAAGTTTAAATATGAATGTCTAAAAATGGATTTGTATGCACAACCGAAATTGGGTTGATAAACTTAATATTTTATTAGAGTTACCAAAACTATTAAAAAACTTTATATTATTTAAAAATTGGTAACGAAAACTAATACTTTAGATAGAGTGATTGTATTTTTTTGCAGGCGAAACTAATATTCGATTTTAACTGCAAATATTTTATTCAAGGAATAACATCTCCTAAAAGTTGTTTTTTGGTATTAAAGGTAATGCAGAAGATAATATTTTTTCAATATTGGTAGAGAAAACCAATAGTTTGAATGATGTGACTGTGTTTTGGTTTATTTTATATATTTTCTGTTTACAATATAGTTTAATTATTCTGATGATGAATTTTAAGTACTTACAATTAAAATTATTGAACAATGATTACATTTTTGTTGGTTACAATGGAATTCCAACCAATTTATTGTCTGTGTGTACGGTTGCATGTGGGCTTATATACAGCATATTTGCTCATTTATGGATCCATATACGGTAAAACTTGTTTAAGACAAACCATCTGTTATTAAGAACTAATTTGAAAGTCCCTAAGTTTTGGTAACCATTTCAATGTAAAAAACATTTCTTAATACGAACTCGCTTAAGACAACCCCTCGGTTAAAACGAACTGTTTCGGGAAGTCTCACAAACAAAATGTCATACGATTTGGATAATTTTCTAAAAATTTCTGTGAATTTTAAACCGACCGCACAGAAGTTCTCTCTCAAATGTATTCAGAAATATCTTTTCACGAAATCAGATGAAAAAATTTCACAATTTTTGAAAAGTTTTATACAATTTTTTAAAATTTTGTGGACAATAAAAAAATTGCCGATTTACTTTACCGCGGTTAATATGAACCTCTCATATAACGAAATAATTTTGTTAGTACCTCGGAGTATTTTTTTTAAACGGGTTTTATTATATGTCGATTTTTAACAGGAAATTATAATGGTTAATGTTCCTTTTTTGTAAAACTAAAAATTATAAAACCAGGGATGGCTATCAATACCGCTAAAATACCGTTATGGATTTAAAACCCTTTCAACTGACTATCGTTATCTCTGAAATACCGTTACCGAAATAATAGAATACCGTTATCAGTAAAATACCGTTACCGATATAACTAAAATATCAATATCCTTAAAATACCGTTACCGAAATACAACTAAAATATCATTATAGCTAAAATATCGTTAAAAAGTAATTAAAATAGCGTTATCCTTAAAATACTGTTAACGAAATAATCCGACAAAATCAGAAATAATAATCGCTGTAAATAGATATATCGCACACCCAGTTCAAAAGTGACTCAACTCAAAATTTTAATTTATATGCTTAAACTATGCACAATGTACTTGTTTATCTATAAAAAATATCAGTGTATTTTGTTGTGGTTAACTGTTGCTAAAAAACAGTTATGTCTTTCTTTTTGTTTCAATTTGTATGAAGTTGCAAATATCTTTTTTCGATTTCTGAAAAATGAAAAATTTTGAGTTGAGTCACTTTTGTATTAGGTGTGCGATATATTTTCCCAAAGCTTGATTCTAAACTAGCTAGTAAAATTATCGATGTGCATTAACATAACCTGAATAACTTAAATATCGTTATCCTTAAAATACCGTTACCGAAATAACTGAAAAACCTTTATCCTTAAAATACCGTTACCGAAATAATTAAAATACCGTTACCGTTAAAATACAGGTATCGAAATAAGTAAAATACTGTTAACGCTAAAAACCCGTTAATGAAATAACTGAATTATCTTTAACCCTAAAATACCGGTACCGAAATAAACGAAAATAGAGTTACCCTTACCGAGATCCACATCGAATCGATTACCATCCATGTATAAGACACTTGTTTTGAATAAAACACAAATTGGGTACAATTTTTTTTCTCTAAATATGTTAATTAAACAGATTTAAAATAATTTAAATTTGAAATATAATTAAATAAACTCCAGAACGATTCCTCATCGACGATTTTTAAAATACATTTATTTTATATCCTTAACAAAAAGTATTAAAAGTATAATTATCTATAGTTTGTGATACATTTCGTTTATATATCACAAGTTCAAATTTTTTATAACAGAAGTTATAAAAGTTAGGACCATAAAATAAATAAGTTGGCTAGGAGGTATCGATCTGGAATGTAGTCAGATATTTTGCAAATTTAATTTTTTTCAAATTCGTGAAAAACTGTGGGCTGTAGGCAAATTTTCTCAAAAATGCCCAATTATCCCCACTTTGCATGGAGTGGTAGGGGGTTTATCATTAAATAATTTCCACATTGTTAAAAAGCCGTGACCAAATTGCACGTTGATATCTTCACTGGCATTATTTTTGGCCACCAACTCCATACAAGTCCGACCAATGTTATGTCGCCGTCGAAGTGAATTTTCGAACAATTTTTAAATCCATCTTCCCTACAGAAAATCTTTAAAGTATTTTTTTATAATTTAACATTTTTGGTGGTAGTAGTGTTTGAATTGGTTTCTTTTGAACCAATGTGATTATGGAATGCAAAATGAATGTAAAATCATAAAACAGTCGTATGATGTGGTTTGTTTTTTAAATGAACTACAATGTTAGTAAAAAATTTAATTTGTTCTACAAATGAGTGTTATTTACATTAAAAATAAAAAAAACTGTATTAACTACAATTCAAACAACTACATATTTTTAAAGCAGAAGTTCGCTGAGTGTAGTTTAAAAAATAAAGTCGATTTAAAATTTTGTTTTATAGTAAGTCCCAATCCTAGGGTTCTATATAGTATAAATTTATAGTATAAATCGACTTTCGACCAATAGACTAATCGACTTATTCGACTTTTTGGAAGTCGACTTCTCTTGTAAAAGTCGACTTTGCTTCCAACTTTTCTACTCTATTATTTGTTACACTCAAAAAAAAAAATGGTATCTAAAGTCAGTCACATTTTTGCTGGGAGGATTCTTGCACAAAATTTTTTAATATTATACATGACTTTGTATGGATATTTTTTAACGTTGCCAATTAAATTATATAAAAACACAGAGTTGTACACAATAGTAGTAAGAAAACAGAGTCGCATTAACTGCTAATCAAAAAGTTTAAAAAATGCTTTAATCACTTTCTGTAGTGCTTGATTAATGTCCGTAATTTCAAGCAATATATACCTACCGGTGCTTAGATACCGACAGTGTAAAGGAATAAAATCCAGAAGGTATCTAAGCACCGGTAGGTATCTTTTTATTAAGTGCATACGCAGTTAATCCTATTTTTAGTAGATTAACTTTCCTATTAATCCTTCTACATACATTCATCCAAAACAGATCACAATTTCAGAAGTTGCGTATTTATTAACACTTTTTTATGTTTGGAACCGCTGTGCGAGGGTATAAACAAATGGTTATAAAAGTCGAGTCTGTTAACATTGTAACTATTATAGCACTAATTCCATGTTCAGTTAACTGACCCCAAACAGTCTAAAAAAGAACTTAGTTTTGAATTTGAAATGTTCATACAAAAAGTCGATAAATCGATATTTATTGGAAAAAAGTTGAAAAAGTCGACTTTTGAAAATACGACAAAATCAAAAAGTCGACTTTTAAAATTTTTACAAAATTCGAAAAGTCGACTTTTTGCTGCAATTATATTACAACACATTGTCCGTTTTAACTAAAGTAACAAAAACAAAAGAAACTTTTGCCTAAGAAATCTTTTACTCCTGATTAATATCAACATAAATTTATATTACATTACACTACACTCAAAAAAATAAGTTAGTAGACAAGTTAGTAAAACGTCTTGTAAATCAGGTATACTATTTTTTAGCAAAATTTTTTGCTAAAATCGTGTTTTCAGCTAAAATTTTTGTTATACTTATTCAGCACTTAACTGTTTTATACTAATGCTTTACTAATATACTAATGTTTTACTAATTAATTTTGCTAAAAAAAAAATTGTGCTGATAAGCACATTAATAGTGTGGACGACAACCAGATTGAAAGATATACGCAGAATGAAGTAGATGTCGCGGCATGTCAAGATGTAGTAGAGAAGAGGAAAATTATACTAAAAAGTACAACTCTAATAAAACATATAAAAAAATCAACCATGGAAGTTTTTGTATCTCTTTTTCATACATAAAACAAAATTGAGGGTTAAAACAACTTAAATTTTTGCGTTGTCACCGGCTTGTGAAAATAATTGTCTATTAATTAAATAAAAGACAAAATAAAATATTTATTTATTTAAACTTATATATTATATATAACTAATAGATTAATAATAGTGTGGTCAAATTGCAAACAAACAAACATATACAGAAATGTAGACAGAGTAAAGCGAAAGACAAAGACATATATCTTAGGTAGATTTTTATGGTTCCTTTTTCTTATTGCAAAAAAGGGTTGTTTTTTTCGTTTCGTTTCGTTTGGTTTGTTTTTGTTTATTTTTTCGTTTCGTTTCTATAATTATCTTCGACAGAAGCGTCCTTTAAACGATAGCATCATTTAGACAACCATTGATGTAAGTAATTGAAAGAAAATTTTTGTTATGTAGTATATATTTATTTCTATATATTTTCAGAAATTAAATTAATTCATGTCGTCAATGTGGAAAAATGAAAATTTTTGTATTTCATAATTATTGTAAATTATTTTTAAAAGAATCACAAAAATATGTTTTATGATTTTCAGCAAATAAATTAACTAAATTACAATTTTTCTACAAATTTTTTGCGTTTTTTTTCAGTCTACTAAAATTCAGCAAAAAATTTATTAATTTTTACCAACGCTTTTTTATTTCTAATCTACTAAGTGTTAGCAAACTTTTGCTGAATCTACAAATTTTGTTGCTAAAAATCAGCTCGCTGATTTTCAGCAAAAGATTTTGCTGACATTAGCAACTTTTTTGCAAGCATCCTCCTGACTTAAATTTTGCTGACTCAGCAAAATTTTTTGCTGACTTTACAAACTTTTTTTTTTGAGTGTATCAAGCATTTATATCTAGATACAAGTAGCCATCTTACCAGTAAGTTTTCAAAAAGTTAATCTTATCCATTAAGTTTATACAAACATTTGCATCTGTAACAAATTTACATGAAGATTCAGACAGGGAACTATGTTTGAGAAGTATCCTTAATTTGGTTTTCGAAATGAGAAACCAATCCCAACTAAAAATAGTGCTGACCCAGAAGCGCTTCCGAAAGGCATTATTTAATTACGAAGCGCTTCCAAAGCATATAAAGAAGGCATGATTTTTCTTCGAAATGTCTCACTTGGTATGTCTATTTTAAGCAGGTGAAAAGCACTTCTTCAAGTGCTCTTAGAAGCAGTAAATTCATGCCTTCTTAGGCAATAAGAAGCGCTTTTTTGTATGTCTACAACATTAATGCTTCATGGTAAAGAATGTCTTTATTGCTTCATTGTATGCATTATTCACTGCTTCAAAGAAGGTATTTTGGGAAGCAGAATGCCTTCCGTAATTGCTTTATAGTATGCAATGTGGTGAAGCGCTATTTCGGAATGGAGTTACTGCTTAACAAATCCAGGTTATTTTTTCCTGGGATCTCTTAAAAAATAAAATTTTTTGCTATAGACTAGAACAAAAAGTTTTTTCGAATATTGTTGGTGAATTGAATTAAGCGATTTAGACACAATTTTGCATAGTTTTCGATCACATTTCTTGTATAACAATGTACAATAGTGTGTCCCAAAAATTTTTTGTTTTTCGATTTTCATGGGAGATCAAGCTTAATTTGAATTCTTAGGGGTTAAAGTATTTTGAGAATTCTTTCACATTTTTCGGAAAAGGTTTAGAGGTCACACAAATCTATTTTTTGTTTCTTAAAATCGGTGGTTTTGGAAGTTTTTAAAATTTATTTATGAATATGTTTTTAAAAAAAAGTTTTATTTTTAATTGTCTAAACCATAAGTTTTAGAAAAGATTTTGTACATTTGCGTCCAACATATTTAATTTGTTCGTAATATTTTAATAAATTTTGTAAATAACGCTTATAACTTTTTAAATGTCTACTAAAACTAAAAAAAAAATCTAATAAGGGTACGTTTCCACTGAACGTGTTTTGGACGTGTTTTGAAACAAAACATGTTTTGTACATAATTTTTTATATATTTCATTCACCAAAACACACACGCAGAAAAAAACTGCGGGAATATTATCGAAGTCCTTAGAAATTATACAACTACATAAGTTTCAATTTAATTTTATAAATTTCTTAAAATATGTGAATTTTTTTACTAGGCTTGTATATATTTTACAAAACTTTGTAATTATTTTACTAGAACTATATAAAACTTGCTTGTAATTCATGTAGCTGAGAGAATGATGTCAATGAATTTTTGCTTTAAATCTATGAATTGTCACTGTAGTTCGTTCATTGAAACTTTTAGTTCAAGTAATGCAGTTCTTCATAAAATTAAATGAAAAATTTCTTATTACTTATTACAAATTTCATATGACTAATGAAAAAGTTTCATTAAAAATAGTTTCATTGAAACTATGAAGCTTTTTCATATAGTCTAAGCAATTTTTCATTCATATTGTGAAGACAACTTCATTAGTTTTGTAAAAAAGTGTAATTAAAACTCGTCCAAGAAATTCTCTCTATGTAATCACTTCGATAATATTCCCTAGGTTTTTTACCTGCAAGTGTGTATATTTAGAAAAAAAAATTCGTGAGAGCTTGTGCATGAGTGGAATTTTTCTCTCGTGAATGTGAGTAAATGAGAGTAAAAATACAGTCAAGTACACATTTCTACTTTGAATTATGATATTTTTTGATTGGACCAGTTATTTTTTTCGCTCAAGGTATTAAATACCACAAATTTCGAGTGCGCGTCACTCGAAAAATCTCATAATTATAAGATTTTTCGCGATTACTTTTTATTTTATTTTACTCAAGATAACAAATACCAAAAATGATTAGTGCGCGAAACACGAAAACTCACAAAATTCAAAGTTTAAAGCAAATACTATGTCAAAGAGCTTATAATATTATTACCCAGCCAGAAAAATACGAACGGCAAAGCATTGGCCCAGTGCTTTCAACGGTGGTATGAGCGTTGGCAGAGCGTTGGATATCTGAAGATTTAAGTGCTTTGCCAACCCCAAAATGATAGCACCGGGTAGGGCTTGGCCGTTCCTTTTTTAAAACGTTGGCAAAGCACTGGCAATGAGTGCTTTGCCAGTACCAATACCAATACCATAATTTTAAAACGTTGGCAAACCATTGGTAGAAACAACCAATAAATTGCTCTTTTAATAATATAATAAGTGCTTTGCCAACCAAAAAATGATAACACCGGGCAGGGCTTGGCCGTTTCTTTTTTAAAGCGTTGGCAAAGCACTGGCAATAAGCGCTTTGCCAGTACCAAAACCTAAAACGACCAATAAAGTCCTTATTGAATGATTTTGGTAATTTGAACAGAAATAACAATAGGCTTGCTTCAGCTAAGTTAATTACAAAATAACTCAATATTTTTTTATCAAATTATTTTAGCACGATGTTTTAGTACAATTTTACTGAAGAAAGAAATTTGAAAATAAATTTCCTAAGTAAAATTTTAGTTCACAAACTATACTTTGTGCTGACTATACTCCTATTATATTTTTAACTTCAAATCATAAATTGCAATTTAGTTTTGAATTTTTTCACTCTTGGGAAAGCGTTCTAAGTAAGTACTGTGCCAGTGCTTTTTTATTTTTACGGTTGTAAATTTTGTAAATCAAGTACTGGCAAAGCACTTTTTACGAACGTTGGCAGAGCGTTCTAAGCCAGAGCTGTGCCAGTGCTTTTATTATTTTTACTGCTATCAATTTTGTTAATTAAGCACTGGCAAAGCACTTTTTACTAACGTTGACAGAGCGTTGTAAATCAGTGCTTTGCCAGCACTTTATTTGTTGGATTATTGGCAAATAGTGCTCTGCCAGTGCTTGCTTTTTCAGACCATTGGAAATTTCTGGCTGGGTGGTTTTATACAATGGGTATAAAGCTTTAACTCTGGAACCGTAAGATCAAAGTCAAAAATGTTTATGACAAAATTGTTTATAATTTATCAATCTTTTAAACTGCATTATTAAATTTTTCAATCTTTGAAAAACTTTCGAAATTATAAAGCTTTATTTTCATAATTTATGCAAAAATTATGAAAAAAGTATTGAACGGTTTATTTTTGGGTAAACATCGAAAATACTTTACCCCATAAGCATTCAGATTAAATTTGAGCAACTAACAAAAAATGTTTTTGGGACGCCCTTATGTGCATGTGGGAGTAACTAATAACTGTATATAGTATGTAGTTTAAATCTGTAACAATCAGTGTTTTCAACCAAAGCCGAAACCAACTAACCAGTCAACCCAACCAATAACTTCTATATTACTATACATAGTAACAACTTTTATGCAGCCAATTCATCTCGTTTAAGATGCATAACTGCAGCAGGTAGCATAGCCAGGGTTGGCAACTGTGATATTTAGTTCAGTATAAAAAAATTGTTTAAAGAGTACTTTTTAAGCCACAGAATAACATTTTTTTTTATATATTCGTGTTCTTTTCCTAAAATATCTGTCAATTTCATGAAAATAGGATTTTTGACATTTGAAGTTATAGTGAAAACCGTTTTATTATAAAATGTCGCAATAAGGTGACATTCCCTAAAAAATACTTTAGGTCGGCACTATTTTGGTTTTATTTGACACTTTTCGGTAAAACGTTTATTTCTATGACATTTTTACTAATTTGAATATTTTGAAGTCAAAATAAGACTTGTTATATATTTTGTAATTACCCAGCCAGAAATTGCCAATAGTCTGAAAAATCAAGCACTGGCAGAGCACTGTTTGCCAATGATCCAACAAATATAGTCCTGGCAAAGCACTGATTTACATTGTTCAGCCAATGCTAGTAAAAAGTGCTTTGCCAGTACTTAATTTTTTAAAATTTACAACAGTAAAAATAATAAAAGCGCTGGCACACCCCTAGCTTAGAACGCTCTACCAACGTTTGTTCATAGTGATGTGCCAGTACTTGATTTACATAATGTTCAAACCGTTAAAATAAAAAAGCACTGGAACAGCACTGGCTTAGAACGCTTTCCCAACATTGTCAAAAAGTGCATTGCCAGTACTTATTTAGAAAATTTACAACCGCTAACATAATTAAAACAGTGGCACAGCGCTTGTTCACAACTCTTTCCCAACGCTGGTCATAAGTACTTTGCCAGTCCTCGATTTACTAAATTTACAACCGTTTATAATAACGAAATTTATTGCATGCACTTGTTTTGAAATAAGTTAGCAGGGTTTAATAAAAATAACAAATGAATAGTATTTTTTAAATTTATTTTACTTACTTTAAAACTTAATTCTTTTTTCTTTTTTTTCAAATCTTAAATGAATTTAAAATCAACTAACCATAAGCATATGGTATTCAAATCAAATTTATACACTAAAAAAAGTCCATAAAGTCAGCACCATTTTTGCTAATTTAGCATATTTAAAAACTTTTTAATCTATACCTTTATAAAATTTAAAATTACAAGATTGGAAAAATTCAAAACAAAATTGCAATTTATTTGAAGCTAAGAAAATTAAGGTCTCCTATTATAGTCAGCACAAAGTATAGTTTTTGTACTAAAATTTTACTTAAGGCATTTATTTTCAAATTTCTTTCTTAAGCTAAATTGTAGTAAAAAAGTCGTACCTGGTGACAACTTATCACAAAAATAATTTGATAAAAAAATAAATATTCAATTATTTTGTAATTATTGTTATTTCTGTTTAAATTACCAAAATCATTCAATAAGAAATACTACAAGTCTTTACTTAAGTGAATTACAAAGTAGGACTATACAGTTCAAAAATAAATATCGTTTTTATATATATTATTCTTAATTTAATAAAAAAATTTAATTTCAAACGGATAATCAATTTGAGTTATAAATTTTCTAATTTCAAATATATAAAATCAATTTTTTTTGGAAATTTCACAATTTTTAATTTAAAAATTTGATTTTACGCAATTTTTAAAGAAAATCTTTTTTTTTATAAATTTCAATTTTTTATATGAAAATTACAAGTTTACAGTCAGAATACAAGTGATTTTTTTAATTGAATTTTATTTTAATTTAGATTGCAGAAATTTAATTTGTATGTTTTTTTTTTTTACATAATTTTATTATTTTAAATAATAAAACCAAAATTTTATAAAAAAAAATTATAATAAGTACACTGTTTTTTTTTTATTAAATTATTATTTACTTTATTAGTTGTTTTACCAATGCTTTGCCAACGTTTTAAAATTATGATTTTGGTACTGGCAAAGTACTCATTGCCAGTGCTTTGCCAACGTTTTAAAAAAGAAACGGCCAAGCCCTGCCCGGTGTTATCATTTTGGGGTTGGCAAAGCACTTATTTTATCATTAAAAAATCACTTTATTGGTTGTTCTACCAGCGCTTTGCCAACGTTTTAAAAAAGGAACGGACAGGCCCTGCCCGGTGTTATCATTTTGGGGTTGGCAAAGCACTTAAATCTTAAAAAATCCAACGCTCTGCCAACGCTCATGCAACCGTTGAAAGCACTGGGCCAATGCTTTGCCGTTCGTATTTTTCTGGCTGGGTAGTTTAAGCCAAAAATAATTTTCTAAAGAGATTTTTTTAAAACATTTTGCTGACTAATATCATATTTGTTTTTTAAAATCTGGAATATTTGTATTTTTTTATTAAACTATTTATATTAAAAATAATCAGGCGGCTTTTAACAATTTATGTAAAAGCTGTACTTTAGTTAAGCACTCAATTTTATTAAAATGGTAAATTGTTAAAATAATTGTTTTAAATTTAAATTGTACTACGGTATTATTTAAATCAAATATTATAAAAAAAATATCGGTCGTATCACACTTTTCCATCCCTGACATTTACTACTTGTATGCTAAGTATGAAAGTACTGGAAGTCGATGTTTGAGGGATCCCAACAAACCAGAAATTCACTCATGGATAAATAAATAAATTTGCTTCTAGACCACATAATACGCAATACTTGATTATGTAGGGCAACCAAAAATAAGCTAGAAAGTAAACTAGACATTTTTATTTGAAAGGATAGAAGTATTAAGACTAAAAACAAGTTCTTATCATAAAATTCTGAAAATTTTAAGCTCTATTTGTTAGAGCTTTCTTGCTTGTTTTTTTTTTTGGTATTTGCTTGTTTTAGCTTATTTTGTAAATATTAGCTACTTTTTCAATGTTTTCTTTAAAAATTAAACTTATTTTAGCTTTTTTCGTTAAAAACAGAGCTTTTTGCTATTTATATAGCCATTGGTATTTTTTTTTTTTTTGGTTAAAAGTTGAAAATTTACTGTTACATGATATTTGTTTTTAAAAAAAAATATTTTGATAAATGAATTTAAAATTTTAAGCTGCGAAAAAACCATTTCGCTATTTCACATTTGTTTGACTAAGGAAGTTCCAAGAAAAAAAATTTTATTTGTAGCAACATTTTTAATAAAAAAATATATTTAGATTTAAATTTAACAGCTTATTTTACTGTTTTTCGAACCGCTTAAAATGTTGTTTTTGTGTCTGTTTTTTGGTTGCCCTACTTATATGCATACAAGTACTTACAAATAATATTCTAGAGTGGATCTATAGTTGAAAATAGACATGTCTTTCAGATTTTTGCCAATGACGCAACCGACAAAATGAAATTTTTTTTAAATTCGTCTTGTATTTGTAAACAAACGAAAATAACGAAACTAAGTAACATAGAAAAATTAAAATTTCAATATCTTCTCAAGGCTAAAAAAGGAGTGCTTTCAAGGCAGGAAAATATAAATTCGACAAAAAAGATCTCAAGACTCTTATACCTCCTCATTAAAAGTTTTTATGAACACATATCGTATTTGTATTTTTAGTCAGACCTATTCAATTTTGAAAAGACTTGATTTAAGTAAGAAAAAGCCTCATTATACTCAAAATATTTCTAATATGTCCCACTGTGTGACAGTAAATTCATTTGCTCTTCACAACGAAATTTTTAAATAAAAATATATTACTTTGTCACAATTTGTTGTCATAATGACATTAAATCTCTTATTCTTTTCGAGATACCAAAAAAACAAAAAACCGGGTTTTAATTTTTTTTTATCATGTTTGTATTTAACGTACCGAAGTGTATTAAAAAATATTTATCATACACTCAAAAAAAGTAAGTAAAGTCAACAAAATTTTCGCTGTGCGGATCCTTTCAAAAAAATTGCTAATATAAGCAAAAAAGTTGCTAAATTCAGTAAACTTTTGCTTAATTTACTAATTTTTTTTTTTTTGCTGAAATTAGCAATATTTCTGCAAGGATCCTCCCAGCAAAAATGTTAATGACTTTGCAGATTTTTTTTTGAGTCTACGTATAAAAAACTATTAAAAATTTTAAGAGAACCAGAACTTTGACCATTTGCAGGAATATTTCTGCTCAAATGCAATCTTTTCGCATTATGTCATTTAAAATTTATTGTTTTTTGATTTTGTTCCACGTTAATGTACATGGTTTGGTTAAATTATAAAGGATACATTGATGAAATATGTAAGAAATAATTACATTAAACGCATTTGAGGAATGATCTCTGACTTGAAATTAATCACTTGTCAATTTTCAGAATACACCTCAAAATCTAAAGTTATAAAAAAACAAAGGTTTTTTTAGGGTTTTAAGGACTAAAATATTTATATCTAAATCAGTTTTGAACCGATTTTAAACTTTTGAACGGTTATGGAGATCTTTTTTTAAGTTTTTTTAAAGTACGGGAAAAGGCGCCAAATTTCAAAAAAAATTAAAATTTTTTTTGGAAATTTTAAATATTTTGAATAATATTTCCACATGGGTTTGATAAAAGTGAAAACATATAAGTATATATTTTTGAAAAGCTTAACTATTTGTCTTTCTAAAGTCTTTCAAATATTTAAAATCTGTTCTTGGTTAGTTTAGTGTGTTTTTTACAATAACTTCAGATTTAGCGGGTGTATGAAAAATATTAAAAATTGAAGGGTGATTTACTCAACCAGGCTCACAACCTACACTAGGCCATAGATTAGATTAGATTATATGGCACTATGCACCGCGACCAACTTAGGTCTTTTGTGCTGCCTAAAGTTACCCTAAAGATTCAAGCTACCTATAAAGCCAATAATCCTATTAGGCAAAATCTTCATAATGTCCGAAGGGGAGACAAAGCGATCGCCAAGAAACTTGGCACGCCTTCCACAAAGCCTCGGACATTCGCAAAGAACATGCTCCGATGTCTCAGCTACCAGTTCGCAAAACCTACACTCATCCGTGTCCGAAAGACCCCTTACACTAGGCCATTGTAAAAATATAATTTCACTGTGACACTGTGTAATTTGGGTGTAGAATCGAAATCAAAATTTCATATAAATATAGCTCGTTTTGTACTGTAGGAAAGGGGAAACTAAGTCAGCGTTTTATGGCCGACGCGCCCATCTGGAAGGAGTTGGAGTAAAAAAAAAAACAAAAATAACGCCATTATATTTATCGATGCCAAAGCATGTTAAAAAGTGCTGATATCCCAAAAACAAAGTAACTTTATACTTTTCTGACGCACTAATGATGAACTAATACTTACATTTACATAAAAACGTTTTCTGCATCTTAACTTCTTACTTACTGTTATAACAATTATAAAATCATCTCTTTGGAAAATCTACTTAAAATTCAAAGTATCTATGTATATGGAAAATCTCTTTTGCATATTTAGACCAGTAAGTCTTCAGCAAATAATAGATTTTTTATACACTGCAAAAAATGCAAAGAGGATAAATCGATGGCTTAATGAAGAAACTGAAGGTGGACATAAGAACGTAAAAAAATCTGAAAAACTACACATATAAACTACAAAATAAAATATAGTAATAAATAAAAATCAAGTTTGGGACTTCCTACATTTAGCCAGTTTATACGTTGGTTTTCAATTTTGTTAAGAACACAGCGATATAAGGACGTTATAACATTTTTACTAAAAAAATTGCTTAAGCAAATTCTCGAGCTACTCTAACGATTTAAAATTTAAAAAAAATTCGATTTTAAAAATGTTTGTCAACAAAATGTTCTTGTTTATTTGCTGGGAAATAATTGACTTTCTTTACTTTTCTACTATTTACTCTGACTTTAATACTTTTTAATTATATAACCTTTTGGGGACCGCACTTAGAATGTTGGAAATTTTTTTTGAAGATTCAGGTTTATCCCCAGCAAACAATCCGGTCCGTTTATGTGCCGTTTTCGGTACAGCATATACGGATCCGAAGTCCGTTTCCGTACCGTTTTCCGGATCAGTATACGGACCGGAAAACGGAATAAAAGGAACATCGAATACGGATTCGAAACAGTATAAAGCACGCTAAAACGGACCGTTTCGTACCGTCATGCTGTATATAAAACGGAGTGTACGAATTGAGTGTACGTTCAAAACGTACCGTAAACTGTCCGTCAATTATTTTAAAAACGGAGTGGACTCCGTTTTAATATACCGTTTACGGTCCGAATATGGTCCGTATTCGTGCCATTTTTTTTTAAATGGTCCATTTTTATTTTTTTTTATTTATTTTATCTACAGGATTTCTCCTTTTTTTAATTTTAAACAAAAGTTTGGTTTTATTTTTAAATTTTTTCATTTATAAAGATATTAACAAAAATGAATTAACAATTACATTATTAAAAAACAATATGAAACCACATAAAAATTCAATAAAATCAGTAAAAGGACGTGGTTTTAACATTTTGATTTTTTTTCATTTTATCTCTGGTGTTGTTTAACATCTTCATCATTAAAATTTTCATGAGATCTGCGTCTCTATATTTAATTGCAAAAACATCTGAAATACAAGTATATGTTAAAAAAGTGGTACATTTAAAAATAACCAAAAAAATTACCACTAAAATCTTAAATACGTATTCAGCCATTTTTTATTTTATGCAGCCGTTTTCGAGTTATGGAGTGACAATCAAAATGTACACTTCTTCTTATATATATAGATTTTATTAATATTTAATTTTATTAATAAATAAAACTATTTGATTTTTTTTAAACAAAACACACTCCGGTAATACCGGAAGAAAAACGATAACGGTTGTAACGGAGTTTTAACTGATGAAAATCGGTGTAGTCCGGTTAAACGGCACCGAAACGGATACAGCAAAACGGAGTTAAAACGGATAATTTTCAAAAATTTGAGTAATCCAATTTTTACTGTACGTTAATGGTCCGTTTTCGTACACGCTTCGGCGGATACGTCAATTCCGGTCCGTTTTCGTACCGTCAATGCCGGATTCATGAATCCGTTTGTAACGGACAGTACGTAAAGTTGTTTCTTGGGTCGGCTGAACATTTCTAAAGAAAAATGTCGTCAAAAATACTTTTTTGCAACTCCTTCTATGAAAAAACTGCATCACTTAGAATATAATTTAGGTAAAGGCCACTGTAAATGTAGTTAAAAAACAAATGAAATTTTACATTTCATTAAATTCAACTAACATTGTCATTTTTTTTTACTGTCGATAAAATGAACATCAAATGTAGTAAAACTAAACCATAAATGTAGTAAAAAATTAAAAACTGCAAATGAAGTTAAAAAAAAAATGAAATTTCCACATTTCATTAAATTCAACTAACATTGTCATTTGTTTTTTAGTGTTGATAAAATGGACCACAAATGTAGTGAAAATAAACCTCAAATGTAGTAAAAAAATAAAAAAAGTTTTATTTGTTTTGTTTTTTTTTTTAAATTAAAACAAAGAAGCTGCAAAAATGAATGTAAATTCATAGTGCAGTAATTTGATGTGGTTTATTTATTTAACGAATTACAAATGTAGACAAAACTAAAATTTCTTCTACATATGACTGCTTTTTCACTTAAAAACAAAGATACGGTATTACTTAATACTCAAATAACTACAAAGTTTCCAGAGTAATGACAGGCACGGGTCCAGGGGGTAGTAAATATGACATTCCCCAACCCCCCTAAGGCACTTAAGAAAATGTGGTATACATACTTTAAAACGCATTTAAAAAAAATATTTTTATGTAAGTTTTTTTTTACACTTTTTGCTTAAATAAGTTGACTTCTTGCCTTCAAACGAAATTTTTGCTTCGTGTTTTGAGTTTTATAAAAAATGAGTTATAATTTTTAAAAATTTATGTATTTAATGGATTGTTTTTTAGGCAAAAACTTGTATTTTCTAAAACTCATTTAAGCGATCATTTTCGTTAATATTTTCCTAATTTATTTCAGTCTAAGGGAACCATTTAAACAGGGAACGCACTTAAACGGGGTGTATTTAATCGGAATTTTTTCCACACATTTTTTATGAAATATATTTTTGCCAGCACTTTTTGCGCAATTAAACGTGGCTCGAACTTAAGCGGGAACTGCTGAAGTTAAAATTTCAGGAATGTGTAGAATGACGTGGATCTTAAGAAAAAAAGTATATACAATTTTATTAATATTTTTATGTTTAAAACAAAAATACCTCATCAATTCCGTTTTTATTTAAAAAAAGTTTTTAAAGGAAAAAATGGACGAGAACATTCCCCGAAAAAAACTAAAGTTTTATGCTTGGGTTTTTACATTGGAAACTATTTTGAGACATACACAGAAAAAATTTACATAATTCAAAGTATAATTAAATTTGTTTTTTAAGAAAACATAATTTTCAGCATTAAGTACGAAAATAACTAATTGAATAAATAAGTCATTGATTTTTTTGTCATAACGAGTTTTGGTCGTAGCAGTTTCACAAATGTTTAGTAAAATTTAATAAATTTGTTTGTCAAATCAATGTAGTGGCCTTAAAATGTATTACAAGCTTTTTAAAATTAATGAAAAATTTCACATTTCATTAAAAAAACAGTTTTTTAATGAAACTTCTACACAAGTGAATGTAAGAAAATTTACATAAACAAAATTATACATATTTTTTCACACAATTTTATGTAAAATTGCATTAACTTAATGAAAAGCTTAATAGACAAATTCCAGTGCAATTTCATTGATTTAATGCAAACATTTTTTAATATGAAAGTATATAATAAATATAAAAGTCTTAACTTGCAGATAACTTAATTTGATATTGAACTTTGCCAAAATATGTATGGGATTATATATAATCCTATATAAAATTATAAGAAAAATATTTTCAGTATGACGTCTTATATAGTTTCATAAGACTAAGCATGATTAAGAGACGTATAATAACATCAAGAACCATATAAAAAATCACTCAAAAAATTATCAGATGTATTTGTATATAATGATATAAGCCGTAATGTGATTCTCTACAAAGTCAGATATGACTTAATCATACTATATATGACTAGATATATATATTTTTACCCGGGTGTGTATATTTTCATACAAATCATGTAAAAAAAATGTAACATTTAGTGCAAAAAACTCGGATCTAATTCTATTGAGATGTATCAGTTTTCATAAAATCATAATCTTGATACAGTAATATCTGGTTTTTATATAATTATATATATTTATTTGTATAAGTTTAGATATAAACTGATACAATTAGATACAAACTTGTTACAATCAAAAATTGTACTGGACGTTTATCTTATTGCATCAGATTAGATCTAAACCCATACAAACAGATCCAGTTTTATCGGCCAATATTTCGAATGCAATTTAATAAGATTACATATAGCGTCACATATAAATTGATGGAACTACATAAAGCTCCATATAAATTCATTTTAATCGGGTAATTATGCATTATCCAAAATAAATTGCACAAATAATGCTTTTTTAGCGATTCGGCATATTTAATAATGCACTGAGAGCAGAGAGTTCTCTGATATTAATGAATTCTTGAATAGAATCATTAAACTAATGCAAACGTTCATAAAAGTTTATGAAAAATAAAATTTTATCGGTTTGAGATCATGACAAATTTTTCTCTAAATTAACAGAAAAATTATAATTTTATATGATAACTAGCTGACCCGGTCCACGTTGTTGGACCTTACAAAGTCTGTTGTGGTCTTTTATAACTCTGTTTAAAAAGTTTTCTTGGATTAAGAGATCTCAAGCTTAAGACGACTGTACCCGAAACTTTTAAAATAAATTAATAAAAAATTTCAAAAGATAGTATTATTGTTTAAAATGAAAAATTGTAATTTTGATTACCATTTGTTTATTTGTTAAGTAATAATTATCACAATTATTAAGTGTTTTGGTATTAATGTTAAAAAAAACTTTAACTACTATTATTGAAAATATTAAAAATTAAATAAATTAAGATTATTATTGCAATGCTAATCTGTGAACTATATTTTTTGTTTGACCATTTTCGGCAAATATAAATAAATCACTGGGTTTGCCTACTCTGGAGCAGGCTACATATAACTGTCCATGTGAAAAGCATGGATTTCCCAAATCCAAACCGCAAACATTCATAGATTGGCCTTGAGATTTGTTTATGGTCATGGCAAAGGCTAGTCTAATTGGGAGCTGCAAGCGTCTAAACTGTATTGGACTATCCGTTGGTATTATATGACATTATTTGAAGTAAACAGAAAAGTAAATAATGAAAACTGAAAAGCCAATCTATATATATTAGTTTATGTCGTACTTGGGAACTTTTCATCGTTATCAAAATGTTATTAAAATTAAATTGAATTCAATTTTTTTGGCAATAGTATTTGTGTTACTTATATTATAATAATAAAATCATACGAAAAATAATAACTTCTATGAATGGTTAATATTTATGTGGAAATAAAACGGAAATTGACGAAAAATAATAACTCCCATGTATGGCTAATATTTATGTGCAAATAAAACGCCTAAATTTGTGTTTAAAAATTAGTTATGTGCCTAAATACATTGCATTTAATAATATTATGAATATGACTGAAAAAAAATATACGTTTTCGTGAATATTTTAACACCAGCGCCACCTACAGGTGAAAAACTTTGTCAGCAACTTTAGTTTTATGTACATAATACATGTTGCGAATTTGAGCTAAATTGGACCGTAAATAAATTTTTTGGGAAAATCTCGACCCCAGCGCCACCTATCGGGTACAAAAAAAGTTATGCAAATCGGAGAATCAAAGGAACATATGGTATGAATACGAAGTCGCTAGCATTAGTGGTTCAACAGTTTTTATATATTAAGATTTACTTTGACTATTAGAAAAAACCCAGAAAAAGTTATTAGACACTAACATTAATGGAATGCATGTGTCTAATAACTTTTTCTGGGTTTTTTCTAATAGTCAAAGTAAATTGTCATATAAAAATTATAATTTTTCTGTTAATTTAGAGAAAAATTTGTCATAATCTCAAACCGATCGAATAAAATCTCACTCATAAACTTATAGATCAACGATAAAATTTTATTTATTACAAACTTCATCCACTCCATGAAAAAGTTTCTTTAAAAACTATTTTCATAAAAAGTATGTAGCTTTTCATTAATTTTAAGAAAATGTTGTAAAAAAAAGTTTCATTAGTTTACTAAAAGTTTTCATTATTTTTCGTCCACTAAAATTATCTATGGGTAGAAGCTTGTCAAATATAAGAATTATGCAGGATACTGAATAAAAACCAAATATTTTTCACATTTACGAAAAAAAAATATCTTGAAACAAAAAAATTTTGATACACAAATTAATCCTAAATAAAATCTAAAGAACTTTCAAATATCAAACATTCGTCGTCGTCGTCGTAGGGTTAAGGTTTCCTATCTGATGAGTTTATTTAAACATTTTTTTTTTACAAATGTAAATATTTTAGCATCATTCCTTAAATCTAATTTAGTACATAAAACCACAAAACCCAAACACTGTGTAACACTTTTAGGTTTTTATGGTTACCAACCAAATATTAGTTTGTTTAAAGTTAAATTTTCTTTGTTCTTTAGAGTGTGTTAAAAGATTATGTACAAAAATATTCTTATTTTATATTTTAATTATTACTTTCTTTTACTAAACTAATTTTCAAAGTCTCTTACATATTTCCTTTTTTCATTAGGAATTTGCGAAGAATTTTATGAATGTATATTAGGGAAGACTGAAATTTTGTACAGCTTAAATTGAGGAAAAACTTAAAGAAAATAATAAATTTGTCGAAAAAATACTTTTTTGATAACAGTTGTTGTAAACTTTGTTTTATTAAAAGTCTATGTTTGATTTTAGCCCACTCTAAATTGTGTTTGTGAAAAAAGTATGTACAGTGGAGCAAGGTTATAACGAGCTCATAGGAACCGGGCCATTTTTTAAAAAAATTAATAAAATAACAAGTCATGTGTTGACCATATAAACACAGTGAGAATTATCGCTGAACAAGCAGAAGAATGGCAGAGTAATATATATATCACCTTTGTTGACTACACTACCGCATTTGACAGTATTTTCCGTTGCAAAAATATGGGATCTCTTACAGAACACTGGTATTCCAACCAAGCTAATCAACCTAATAAGAGCTAAGTATGATGGCTTTCAATGTAGAGTTTTGCATAATAATCGGCTCTCAGAACCATTCCTACCGAAATCAGGTGTCCCCACTACTTTTTCTGCTTGTTATCGACAAGGTTTTGGATGACACACTTGCTAATCATCGACGCGGCATCCAATGGACTTTGACCGGTCATCTCGAGGACTTAGACTATGCTGACGATATATGTTTTCTGTCCACCAAGCATTCGGATATGCATTCAAAACTTAATGATCTTGTTTTCCACTCTGCAAACGTTGGTCTGAAAATTAATACTGGGAAACGAAGGCTATGAAAATAAGAGCCACAAACAACAACCCTTTTTTTCATCGGCAACGAACCGGTTGAATTTATTCATAAATTCTGCTATCATGGAAGCATGGTTTCATCAGAAAAAAGTGCTAAATCAGACATTAAACACAGAATTGGAAAGGCAAATAGTGCGTTCTTTCAGCTGCGGAACATTTGGAAATCCAATATTATATTGGTCAAAACTAAGATAAATATTTTAAAGTCAAACGTTCTATCAGTATTGCTTTATAGCTGCCAAACTTTGCTGACAACAGTAGCACTGAACTGCAAACTGCAGGCCTTTACAAACCGTTGCTTGCGTTATAAACTGAAAATTTGTTGCCCAAACGTCATAAGCAATGAAGAATTGTATAGAAAATGCCAAATTGATCCCATTCCCATTATTATAAGGAGAAGAAAATGGAGATGGATCGGTCACACGCTTAGGAAGAACCCTGAGGAAATAAGCCGTCAAGCACTAGATTGGAACCCACAAGGCAACAGAAGAAGAGGTCAGCCAAAGACCACTTGGAAAGATATTGAACACAGCGGAAGAAGTTGGAACGAGTTAAAACTACTAGCAAATGACTGAATATCTTGGAGAAATTTTGTAGAGGCCTTATGCTCCACAGGGAGCATAAATTCTCTTAATTTTTTTAATTTTTGTTTGTAATATTTAAACAATTGCGTTTCATACACTGACAGAATTATCTTCACTACAGCAATAAATTTTTTCATGGCCCTGATAAAAATTGTCACTGGAACTCGAACATTAAAATTTTTCATATAATCTATGAAACAGGTTTCATTAAATTCAATGTTCATGAAATGTTTGTGGAATTAATGAAAATCTTCATTAAACTAATGAATCATTCCGACAATTAAGCGTTTTTAATAAAAGGCTACATTGAAATAATTTATAAAATATGTTGAACACTTGAGAATTAAATCTTCAAACTAAAGTTTGAAATGTATGAAAATTAATAAAATTATAAAATTTTATGAAAAAATAAAAAAATTAAGTATTTGAAATAATTTCTTAGCTCTAAAGAAAAATTTCATTACATTTATGAAGTGATCATTTATGAAATCGAATGAATTTTTTTATGAAATTTTATAAAAAAAAAATTTTATAGAAAACTTCTTAATATTAATCAAATTTCTTGGGATGTAATGAAATTCTTCATTGAATCTACAAAAAAAAATTTCTCTTAAATTGTTTTCTTAATATCATGAAGGATAATACTTTCAGTGTACAGTTTTTAGTTTTTTTTTTTGTTAAGTTCTAAGTAAAAAGCTTAAGTTTTCAGAATTTGCAGCAGATTAATCATAAAAAAATTTTGATTTTTAATGTGTTTGTTATAAGCGTAAACAATTTTATGAAAATTCGTAAGAGGGTCCAAAAAATGTGTTCGTTATATAAAAACTTTGCTATAAACGGTGTTCGTTATAAACGTATTTTTATTTTCTTCTATTAATTAATAATCATATAATTACAAATTATTTATTTAATATTACAATAACGGAGCACTAGCTACTATGGCTTTCTGTGCGTTGTAGCGAAATCAGACCAGTGCCTCTGGTGGGAATCGAACCCACGACACCCGCACTGATAAGCCAGCACGCTACCAACTAGGCTACCGGGGCGCACTAAATATAACCGCATTACTTTGTATGAAATATGCAGACTTTGGCGTCGTCAATTACATTTCACAAGCATACACTTGTGACATTTTTCTATATAATTAATAATTTCAGACATACGCTCACACTTATGAGCTTAAACGCTTCCTAGGAAAATTTGTCCTATGTTAATGCCAATCATGGATAATTAGTAACAACATCTGAGTATTTAATTACAGGCTAATTACTCAACTACACACAATTACATGTAACACAAACAGTGGTAATATGTCGCATGTCTGGTATTGATGAAATTTAGAATTTCCAAGGAAGCGTTTAAGCTCACAAGTGTGAGCGTAGGTCTGAAATTATTAATGATATATAGTGTATGATTGTGAAATATAATTGACGTCGCCCAAGTCTGGAAATATGTTAGTAAATGCGTTGCGACCAGAAAAGTCGTTCGTTATAAAAAAAGTTCGTTATAACCACTGTTCGTTATAAGCGTATTCCACTGTATTATGTTATAAACATAAGTCTTATGAAAAACTCTTAAAAGTTTTAGAAATTTGTTAAAGAAATCCTTTTTTCCAACAATACCTTTACACAATATATATTTTTTAAGTTCAATTCAAGTATGTAAGTATGAAGAGCCTTTGAGAGCATTTGTTTGAAAGACGTTTATGCTCTTGTGTATGAAAGTGTTTCTCCTTTTTGCTAAAGTTTAAGAATATGTAAATAACACTGTTAAACACTGAAAATACATCGGAGATGCGACTTATAAATTGTGATAGATTTTAGGGCGTAGATCACGAATGTGAACACCAAATTTTAGTATTAGTTCCACTTTTCGAAATATCCGCGAATTTAAATTTTACCAAAAATTTAGTTTTATCTTTATTTAATTTCTTATTAATTCAGAAATCTAAATATACTAGGAATAACTTATAATATCGGTTTAAAGTATAAACTATAAGCATTTAATACCATATTAATTAATTGCAATTAAAGTAAAAACTTCACTTATTTTTTCTTTTTTGTGAATATTATTAAATCCCTTAATCGAATTTGCAAAATTTTAGCATATCGCTCATTTACTTCAATAACGTCATAACTCAATTTTTTTGATTTTGTGGAAAACGTGTTTAAAGTTTTCAATTTACTCCCACCTTGAAGAAAAAATAACGACATAATTTCTCTCAAGTGGTGAGTAGACAAGATATCAATACGAATTTTTTAATTTTTTACACAATATGAAACGTGATATAACGAATAATTCTGCGTCATTAACTCAAAAATTATGTTTTTTGAGTTGTGACGTTCTTGAAGTAAAAAATTCCACTAAATTAATTTCAGCGAAAGAACCTTCGCTTTCTTAACAACATTTTCCAAAAATTCAATCTGACTGAAGTGCAAAAATTTTGGCATTTTTTTTTTAGTTAATTAATTTTGTATGTATTTACTATGGGGATAATAAAAAAAAATACATTTTTGAATATCGTTATCTTAATATAGAAAAGGCGTATTTAATTTTCTTTCGAAATCGCGGTTTAAACGTATTCTCGTAGACCCCTTTCAAGCACACCCCTTTTAAAAAATTTTAGCAAGTTTTGATTGTAAATTACGGACTTGTAGTCACTTAAAAAAAGTCCTAACTAATTCAAGCATTATTTTGAAAGAAAAATATCTATCTCATTTAAAGTTAAATTTGTTGTGTTGGGAATGTTTAAGAATTGTCTTCAAATTAGTGCGTTTTTACTTTTTGTGTTGAACGTTTTTAGTTTAATATGTTTATTTGCAATCAAAATGGGACAACAAATTATTGGGCCCGTATTTTTTGGGTGCGCAATCGCGCAATTAGTGGTTGAAAATGCGGTTACAAAATTATCCCATTTTTTTTATGAAAACAATTCTGAAATTTAGATTTATTTGTACACAGTATTAAAGAACTCGAAACACAAAAATTTTGATATCTATTTATGTTTTGTTGTGGGCCCAGGGTTGCCACTTTTTTGCAATACTAAAAAAATGTTTCAAAACATCTTGGGATAAATGCGTCTTATAGACGAACGATTGGAAAAATCTGTAAAAAGTCATGACACCCCTCGATTAAATTCAATAAGCATTAATCAACGAGCATATAGGCTAAAGAGAATTCAATATGGAAATTTCAGCAAATTCATGCTCATGAACTTATTTATACTCGTTGCCGTAAATTTCCTTCACGAAAGAGAAGCCCAGCAAAACCACACATTACCAAATCATGGGTAAAGTAATGTATCGCCATAGGGCTTCATGCATTACTTTACACGTTACTTCATTGATGAATTTTACAGGCGATGAGCCTCAAAGTTATTACCTTGTAGTGGGTAAAGTAACTGGTTATATGGGAACGAGATAAGTCTCCCACTTTTTATTTATTTTATATTAAACAATTTTATTTAAATTTATGTATATAAAATATATTTTTTGTTTTCTTTTTAAAATTAATTCCAAAATTGAATTGAATATATTTGACAATAAATTCTCTGAGTTATAATTATAAAAAAGTTTTGAAAGTTGTTTTGGGGATGCCTACACAGTTACATGGTGGGAAAAAGTAATGTGTCTATAAACAGATTTACATAAAAAAAATGCATACAAATTTTTTTTTTTTTAATTAAACAATTAACTTTTTTTTACTAAATAAATAACTTGGTCATGCTGGGATTCGAACCTGGGGTCTCTGGTGTTTAACAATTAGTTAGGCGAGAACTCTACCAACTGAGCTATCGATACATACAATATTTTATTGCTTAACATGTAGATGAGTTGTTGTGCTTCGTGTTTTCGTTCATGATATCAAAAATATACACCTTACCATTATGCTTACAGAAAATCACAATGTAATGTGTCTATAAATAGATTTTCAAAAATATATATTAATAATTACTTTACGTTTATAATTCATGCATTATGTAATTGATGATCGGTAAGCCATTATTTTATGTTTTGAAGTAATGTAAAATGTAATGAGGTCTCATTACAAGGTAATCCATGAGTGTTTAATTATCGGTAACTCATTACCTCCTGTTGGAAAGTCATGATACAGGTAAGGAGTACACATTACAAGGTAATGCATTACTTTATCGCACCCATTACCAAAGTTTTGCTGGGAGATGAAGGAAAATGAGTGTTTTTCTTATTATTCTTGAAAAAATAGATACAAAAATCAACTTTAATAATTAAATTAATTGTAAATAATTATTTTTTTTTGTTTAAACTTTAGTTTTTTGTTTGATAACACGATAGCGATAACGGTATTTTACTTATTTGAGTATCGGTATTTTAGTTAGTTTCGTTTAATTCGGTAACATTATTTTAGGGATAACGGGTTTTCAGTTATATCGGTAAACGTATGTTAAGGATAGCGCTATTTCAATAATTTCGATAACGGTATTTTAGCGATAACGGTATTTCAGTTATTTCGGTAAGGGTTTTTTGAATGTACTGGTATTTTAGTTATATCGGCAACGTTATTTTACTGATAACGGTATTTCAATTATTACGTTAACAGTATTTTAGGGATAACGATAGTCAATTGAAAGGGTTGTGAATCGATAAGGGCATTTTAGCGTTATTGCCTGCCATACCTGATTTTTTTTTTATTTTTTAAACGCTAATTTTTCAATATTGAAACTTTCATATGCAACAATCCTTTAATTAATATTTCTTCAACCACACGTGACTAACCATCATAAAGCATTATAAATCGAAATAATTTGTATTAAACTACACGATGCAGTTGTGAACCAAATTCATTAGTTTTTTCCCGGCTGCATTTACGCGCAAAGTATTCCCTATAGTTTTTAAAGTCTTTGTTTCTAGCCTCTTGTGGTTCCTCTGATAGCTCACCAATTGGCAAAAGGGCATTAGATATTATTTCCGGTCCGAGTATAAAAAATTTATGAAGGGTAGGTGACATTTTGTACCATATATATATTTTAACAAAATGTTTTACAATATTGTGTGCAAAGTCACTAAACTTTTCACTATTGACCTGAACATCTTTCTTGAGTACATAATTGCAAAAATTTTATCTTATCTACTATATTTATACAAATTATATTCATTTGTTATTAATGCATTGTAGAATTGTGCCAATTTTATAATTACAGATTTCAAATCAAAAAATAGCAAAAATATTAAAACCTACTCACGCTTAATATTTTTATTTGTTTCCACACAAATTCAACAAATTAATCTTAAACACAAAGGAAATACTTTTAATTTGTTCTATTAATAAAAACAAATTATTTTGCAAAAGTTTATAAAAAATACAATAACGCAAGTGTTCAATTCGTTCATTAATTTACTATAAAAAAAGTATATACAAATCAAAGCCAGTTATTTTTTAATAACTATTTTAGAATTTTTAGTATTTGTCAGTTTAGTTGGTCATCGACAAATGGAACTAAACTAATATAGACAATAATATACGACGGTTGTTTAAAAAGTACACTCAGGGAACTTCTGCTTTAAAAATATGTAGTTGTTTAGGTTGTAATACAGTTCGTTTATTTTTAATGTTAGTGTCAGTCATTTGTAGAAGTAATTAAATTTTTTACTTACCTTGTAGTTTATTTAAAAAAACAAACCACATCAAATGACAGTTTTATGATTTTTCATTAATTTTTTTACAGTAGCTGTTTGTTATTAAAAAAAAAATAAAAATTAATACTTGTTTATTTTTTACTAATATGTGGCTCAATTTTACTACAATTGTGGCTCATTTTTTGAGCATTAAAAAAC
This sequence comes from Delia radicum, assembly GCA_021234595.1. Taxonomy (NCBI): domain Eukaryota; kingdom Metazoa; phylum Arthropoda; class Insecta; order Diptera; family Anthomyiidae; genus Delia; species Delia radicum. Next base: position 157,992,002 of record CM037851.1, on the reverse strand, counting down.
AAATCACAATGTTAGTTGAATTTACTGAAATGTAAGTTGTCCTTTCTTTAAGTGAAATTTCATTTGTTGTAGTTAATGTAGTTAAAACATTTGTAGTAGTCTTTACCTACATAGTAGTCTAGGTGTTGCTTCAATTGAGCCGGACCTAGTTTGATAAATTTAAGGTTTTCTGATTCGACATTTGGTAGCGATTTGATGGAAGGTGGAAATCATTTTAAAATCTAATATGTGTTTATATGGCGATTATTACCCCCCCCCCCCCACCCCCTTTTAATTTTAAGATTATGTATATTGTGTTTAAGTACAGGGTGTCCGCCGGGAAGGTATACTACTTTGTTTTGCCGCCATTTGGTAAACATTAGTCTGGACAGTTCATATTTGGCAGTCGTGAAGTAGACACGTGGCAAATTTATTATGGAAAAATATTCGATAATCCAACGTGTTTTAATCGTTAAAACATTTTATCAAAATCTATCATCGATTACTGCGACGATGAGAAAGTTACGTGAAATTTTTGGGAGGAACAACGTGCCAACAAAACGCACTATTTATCGTGTAGTGAATGATTTCGAAGAAAGAGGGTCTACAGGTGATAGGCCCAAGCATCGACCACAACGTACTGCAAGATCGGCTGAAAACATTACTGCTGCTCAAGAAAGTGTTCAAAACAATCCATCAACCTCAATTCGATGCCGTGCTCAGGAGCTTGGTCTTCAAAGAACAACTTTGGCCAAAATTTTGCACAAGGATTTGCATTTGTTTCCATTTAAGATTCAGTTGACACAAGAGCTTCTTCCACAAGACCATTTACGCCGCCGTACATATGCCAATAGGATGTTACAGATCGTCCATGGCAAACCAGATTTTCGTGAAAAAATCATAATGAGTGACGAGGCACATTTTCATTTGAAGGGATATGTGAATAAACAGAATAGTCGGTTCTGGGCAATGGAAAACCCTCAAATTATTCATCAGTCACCTTTGCATCCATTAAAAGTGACAGTCATTGGACCTTACTTCTTTGAAAATGAAAACGGCGTACGCGTAACGGTAACTGTGAATGGGGAGCGATATCGTGATATGATTGAAAACTTTTTAACGCCACAACTGCATGCTTTGGGCTTGATTAACATGTGGTATCAACAAAAAGATGCCACATCGCATACAGCCAGGATTACAATGGAATTACTGCGAGACCTCTTTCCACAACAAGTTATTTCAAGAAATGGTGATGTTAATTGGCCTCCACAGCCGCCTGATTTGACTGATCCGGACTTCTTTTTGTGGGGATATCTGAAAAGCAAGGTTTATGCAAACAAATCAGAAACGCTTGAGCAACTCAAACAAAATATTCGTGATAAAATTGATGAAATACCGCATGGAATGTGTGAGAATGTAATGAAAAATGTGCTCAAAATGTGAGGCTAACAGAGGCGGACATTTAACTGATGTTGTATTCCATACATAATTGCCGACATTAAATAAAACATTTCTCAATATAAGATCCATTCTCTTTCATTTAATCAAAAATTATAAACAAACAAAGAAGTATACCTTCCCGGCGGACACCCTGTATAACCTTTAAAATCGTACGATAAATGAGCTTATAGTTTTTGGGTCTTTTAAATAAAAATTTATTAATTTTTTTTTTGACGAATGTTGTTCGGGTTCTGATAAGATCTTTAGCCAGATCGAAATGCTAGTATCAACCTAGCTAATATGTTTGATTTGCTTTATTTTTGTAAATATACGGACGTTGAAAGCTCGTTATAAATTTAAAATAAAGTTCAAACATGATTAAACTACTTCTACTTCTTAAGATCTACAAAATATTATTCAGAACAAATTTTTAGAAAACTATCCTCTTTATGTTCAAAATATCAAAATGACCCCGTGCTAAAAAATAAATTTTTAGTTGCGGCCATGTTTCTCGTTTAGCTTATATATTTAGAAATGTTATCGCTTTATTTTAGCAATTTTTTTTTAAATTAAATTTTGTATTATTAACCCTCTAGCCGGCAAGACCGTCACAAGGCGTGTTATTTTAAATTTGCTATAAATATGCCAAATGAGTGTTTTATACACTGCGTTGCATAACTATAATTACAAATGATTTTTGCTATTTTTTTATATTGCAAAAAAGAAATTTAAACCTTACTGATAACTGATCTCTTATTCTATGAAATTTAAGATATTACTTACCCAGCAAAAATAAATGAAACAACTTCTTAATGAATCACTTGTTTCATTACATCAACAAGAAGTAGTCTGTAATAAAAATATGCCAATTAGAAGTTCTTTTTCACGGGTGACAAGATGTTAATAGTTCCTTTGGGCGTTGCATCGAAGCGTGCTTGTCTAGCAATCAGAATGAATGAATGAATTGTTTTTTTTTTTTTTACAATTATTTTCTTGTTTAAGTTTATATGGTAAAATAAGCATTTTTTTAGAAAATACTTGATTTTTTTAAACTATTTTATGTTTGTTTTTAGTTTCAGTTAATTTATTATAAAATTTAATGAAAAAATAAAAAAAAAATTTTAAACAGAAAAAAAAAATTAAAAATTATTCTTAAAATTTTTGTCTTTTGTTTAATTGAGCTAAAGATCCTTTATTTTATAATTAAAATTATTTATTTCCAATATTTCGTCTTCGCATTGGAAGACTTCTTCAGGGAAAACTTTTTTTATAATTGAAAAAACTTTTTTTTTTTTTTTTTTTTTTTGTAATTATTATTTTTAAGTTTTTTCAATTATAAAAAAATTTTCCCTGAAGAAGTCTTCCAATGCGAAGACGAAATATTGGAAATCAATAATTTTAATTATAAACAAAGGATCTTTAGCTCAATAAAACAAAAGACAAAAATTTATTTAAAAAGATCAAAGAAAAATAAGATAATTATTCTTAAAATATTACCTTTGTTACAAAATGATTTTAACATTTATATATTTAATAAACTTACTTAATTCTGTGTATTTTATATAGAAATTTTAGAATCATTTTGCGACAAAATTGTGTTTTTTTTTTTTATTTTTTGAATAAATATTTAATTAATTTGTCATTAAATATATATTTAACTAACTTTTCATTAAAAACAAACTCATATTTTTAAAGTAAAACTATTTCATAAAAGAAAAATAAGAAACATTTCTTCTTAAGAAGCGACACTATTTTTTTTTTGTTTGTTAAATATTCAAAATTAAATTTACTATTCAGTAGCCCATACAATAGACTTTCTAATGCATTTGATCAAGAATTATTTGGAATTGTTTCGAAAAAGACAATAAATATATGTCTACCAAAGATCGCTTATTTCGCCTACTATTTGTTGAAATATATCAAAAAAAATATATTTTTCGACATGGATTTCAATGGAACAATAAAAATGCTAAATTACATTCAATAAAGATATTTATTAGAGATCGTCATATAAATTTTTTATTTTTATTTATTTTTTTTATTATATTTATTAATAATCATATAATTACAAATTATATCCTATTACCCTAACCGAGCACTAGCTACTATGGCTATCGGCTCATTGTATCGAAAACAGACCAGTGTCTCTGGTGGGAATCGAACCCACGACCCCGCAATGATAAGACAGCACGCTACCAACTAGCCTACCGGGGCGCACAGTCATAAAAATTTGATTTTAGGGTATCATCACTTTTTTTACGGTTTTTGCATCAATAAAAAAAATGGCGTTTATTACTTTTTTTAAAATTTCATCTCCTTCCACTAGCGCGCGTTGGCCAAAAACGCTAATTTAAGGTTCTTTTACTACAGAGCAAAAAGGGGATAATTTATATGAAATTTTAAAATGGCATTCGCTTCTAAGTCAAAAATTATTAAATAAAAACTTGATTTTACGGTTCTTAAAGTGCACCGTTTAGTCAATAGAGTGGACGGAAAACTCCGTTTTCTCAAAAACTTTTAAAAATAAATTTTTTAATCACACACACAAAAAAATTGTATTGCCAACTGATAATAATGGAACAAAAATGTTTGACATATCGCGAACCGTTAAAAAGTTAATAAGGTATCCATTTCGTAAAAAATAACAAAAAAAATTGTTTAGCGCACACATTGAAAAAGGGTTTTGAGCTAAGAAAAATGTCACAAACATTTCTATAAATCGATGAAATTTTGCATTTTGGTGAAGACAACATTTTGAAAACTTAATAACTTTCAAGTGGGTTACCATAAAGCGAAAATTTTTCAATTTTTCACAAACTTTGTCAGCTAACAATGTTTTTTGATTGTGTGTAATAAAAAAGTGCTTTATAATTTTTTTGAAAAAATTTGATTTTTCCGACCACTCTATTTCCTAAATGGTGACTTAAAAACGATGAATTTTTTTTTTTTAAATAATTTTCGGTATTGAATCGAAAAGCGAATTCCAATTGCATATAAATAAATATATTTTTGCTCTGCAGGAAATGGCCCCTAAATCTACGTTGTTGGCCGCCAGGCTCTTATGAAAGGAGTTTGAATTTTAAAAATGGCCATTTCATTAATTGATGCCAAAACATTTTAAAAAGTAATTATATCCCAAAAACAACGAAACTTTATACTATTCTGACGAACTCTAATATTTAGATATAAATATCAAAATGATATATATTAGCTATTCCACCGAAGACCGGCCAAAACTGGGAATTTTTTGAAATTGGGTCTTCCAATTTCAATTAAATTTTGCACTATATTATATTGGAATGGTACAACTCACCTACTTTTTAGCGTCAAAAAGAAATGCATTCTTATGCAATTGGTTTTTTTAAATGCACTTTTAACAAATTTAGTCACTCTCGATTTGAAAAAAAATATGCATATTTGCAAAGTATGATATTTTTCCTTATAAAGCGAGTCTTCCTTTTTTTTTGTCCCGTGTTTTATCTATTAATAATGAATTCTTGAAAAAAAAATTGCATCAAGTTTCCATAGAAAAAACAGCAATTTGTTATTTTTTTTTTTATTTCTCAAAACTAAATATATTAAATTTAAAAATGTAGTGTTTGCGCCGTTTTAATCTGTCTCTTTTAAAAGCTATATATTTAATTTTTAGGATTTCCTTTGTACCTGAAATATAAACGAATTTACTATATTGTGATTTAAAAATTTAACTTTTAACCTTTCTAATCCCATGTTTCCTTCTGTACAAAAATCTTAAAGTCGATAATAAACGTGGGCTTGAAAGGGTTAAATATTAAATGTTTTAAACAGAATATTTTGGTAAATTCTTATATATATCATCTAAACCTCTTAAAAATTAAATTAATAGTTTTTAAAACAGAGTCGTTTAAAGGGGCGCTTTTACAGCACATTTTAAAATGTAATCCTAATAAATCTGAAAATAATAAATACATCGTGTGCCCCGGTAGGCTAGTTGGTAGCGTGCTGGCTTATCAGTGCGGGGGTCGTGGGTTCGATTCCCACCAGAGGCACTGTTTTTTTTTTCGCTACAACGCGCCGAAGGCCATAGTAGCTAGTGCTCGGTTAGGGTAATAGTATATAATTTGTAATTATATGATTATTAATTACTAAAATAAAAAAAAAAAATAAAAAAAAATAAATATATAATAAATAATAAAAATAGTTAAACCTCATTGCCCAAAAAAGTAAATGAAAATTTTTGACTACGGAAAATTATTTTAATGCGCAATATAAAAGTAGAGAAGTGTACCATTCCAATGCATTTCAAATGATCATGTGCCGATATATAGTAAAGAAACTATTAATGTTTCAACTTATACAGTTTTTGCATATTTTGTATTTACAAAAAAAAAAAAAATAACACAAGGCAACAATTTTGAAAAAATTTTAGGGGCTTTGAAAACCACTATACAATTTTGATGTATTGTGGTCCCAGTAGTACAAATATGGTTCAATTTTGAAATTCTATGGAGAGGTTTTTTTTTTAAAAATTTTTAAGTAAAATTATAAATTTTTTTAGACGTTTCTCCACATAATTAATGATAACTAAAAAAAAATTAGTCCGATATTATTCAAATAAATTTAGAAAAACTGAAATTTACATAGCCTTTAATCCGTTAATATATTGCGTTTCAATCGGCTCAGTAGTTTCGGAGTTATAATAAAAAATTGAGGGAAAAAATATTTTTTTTACGTGAAAATAGCAAATTTTTTTTGTTTTAAAAAAATCATAAAAAATCGAAAACGGCAAAAATCGTTCAGATTTATTGCTTTATCGCAAAGCCACATGTAATAGGAACAAAATGAGATATCGATAATAAAAATCGATTGATTTTTTCGAATTTATTCACAATTAGGGGAATTCGCTCATTTTCACCAAATTTTAGTTTTTTGTCTGATATACATAAAATTGAGTAGTTAATGTTCTTCTTTCGATTGATTGAATTTTGAAAACATTTTCCCCATGCTATGTACAAATTTTCACATCAAAAATGCATTACATAGTAACATTCGTGTAGTGCTGGATCTGACATATCTGATTGGTAAGACATACTTGAGGTTGAGTGTCCTAGTGAAGATGAAAGCACATGACTACAGCTTGCACCCCGATCTTGAGCATATTCTATTTCTTGTGAATGTAGAACTGCAAGTGTAAACCCATCAGCAGACCTCGTGGGGTAAGACCATCGCATATGTTTTCCAAAACCGCTTTTTGTACTTAAAACAAAAATAACACTCGGATGCGTGGTTCGCTGTTTCTCTCCATAGCATAGGCTTCAAAATTTCCAAGTGTCGTCTGTAAAATGAAAAAAAAAAATTGAAATCAGGAATATGAAGAATTCAAATTTTAATTAAGAAATATTGTAATTATAAAATATTCCAAATCTATTAATTTATACTTACTTTACGTTAGAAGACTTCATAGATAAATTCAATCGACATGGAATGCATATAGTACTCGGTGTCCAATGCTGGTTCAAATTGTGCGGATAGATATTATAGCAATCTTGATATGACTTTTGCAATGAAGTTAAGAAGCACTTCCGTTTTTTTCCCGGTGATATATTGGCCGCACACATAACAAAATAAATCTGGATCGTTTTTACATAAAAATGTTCTGGCTTTCTGGCTCATTTTTATTAATATTTGAAAATTGTTTTTAACTTCTAAGCTGTATGACTCTAATTTTTGTGTAGGTATTAAATAATGTTTGCGTTATCGCAAACACTTCTTGAATGAAATAAAAAGGGTCAAGGAGATCTTATAAATACTGATACTATAATTTGGGATAACCCGTTGTGTGGATACAGTTTGTGTGTGCTGCAAATTTTTTATTATTCCCAAGAATCCTAAAAAACATTAAGGACTTTTATGAAAAAAAAAATCATCCGTTACAGGTAGCTAACGGAAAATAAGAGCACTTCAGCGTACACGCACATTTATAAGCGTTTTATTACTATCCTACCGCAATCCTAAAAATTGAACAATCTTTTGTTTATTACTTATTTTTTTTTAATTATTAGAATCATAAAAATGACATAGAGGTTTTTCCCAAAGGGGTTTTTGCCAAAATGCACCTGAGTTTTTATGTTCTGCATTTTCATTATATAGTAGGTACAATTTTCTACAGTGCTTGTAAATATGCGATACCTTCAATTAATTGTAAATAAAATGTAAAGCATGCATCGATTTTTATGATCCATATCTAGTTTAATTCGCATGATATGTAGCTTTACTACAAAAAAATAAAAAGTAATATTTTTTGCAGTTTTCGATTTTTTCCAGATTTTTGTTTTTCAATTTTTTTTTTTTTTTTAGCAATTTTTTTTTTTTTGCTAACAATTTGTTTCATAACTTTGAAACTATTGATCGCATTAAAAAAATTTGTACACGTTCTTTAAAGATATTGTAAACCTTAATTTTTGTAAATTTAATTTGACAAATCGGACTAGTTGTTTTTGAGTTATGACAACATAAGTGGAGAAATGTCTCAAAATATTGTCAATTTGACTTAAAAAATTTTTAAAAAAAAAATTATCCATAGAATTGAAAAATTTTACCATTTTTGTACTTAGGCAGCCATGATGCATCAAATATATATAGTGGTTAGTCAAGCCTTTTTTTGCTGTTGACCTGTGTAATAATCGCGTATAAAACCATGTTTTTTTTGGAATTTCAAGAAACTTAAAACGGCAATCTTTAAGTGGCTTCATGGAGTTCGTGCTTGCAAGATATAACTAAAATTAAAGACCCAAGGTCAGATTTTGGCTGATCTAACGTGGAATAGCCGAGATATTATTTTAGTTTTCGCTCATAGCAGAAAATGGTCAAAAATATAACAACTTCAAGAGGCAATACAAATAATTGCGAACTAAATTTCAAAACTCTTTGGCGATTTTGTTTATTCAATGGTCTACGTTCTTTTCCTATTGGAACCATTGAGGCTGATTTTTCTTGTTTCACAGTGTTATGGGTCAATGATATAATAAGATAGCGTTTTAACTTGAAAATGTGGTAGAAAGATTATATTTATTCGGTTAGTAGTTTGATCAATATATGCTCAAGTTAAGATGCGTTTTCGCTTAATTTCTCGTTTTTCGATAAACGAATATGGATAAACGTATTCGTAAGTAAAACCACAAAAAGCGTAATTTTTAGGCTATAGCCAGAAAGAAATTGCCAACCATATCAAAAACAATAGTACTGGCAAAACACAGCTGTTTTTGTAAAACCTAACGTGTTGAAAGTTACCAAATAAACAACTAATATTGTACTAGGAAAACAATATTTTGTTAGCAAAGCATGTGTTTAACCAGTACCATCCGCAAAATTATTTGTGAATATTGTTTTTACCAATATTACAACCAGTTAGAAGCATTTTTTTTTTTTATTTTATTATATTTCAAACACTTAAATATGATGTATAAGACTAAGACCGAATTGTGTTGCTGATTTTTAAATGTATTTTATTATACATATTTCTCAAACGGTGACAAGTTTGCTCGGTTTGCCTCGGTGTTTTATCTTTGTAAGAGGAATTTATGCGTAAATTTTCTAATCTTTATGGATTATTTTTGACCCATATCGTCATATTGTTTATTTTTCATGCCAAACACGTGGTACAAATTCCCTTCAAGAGATGATAAAGTACGTTTGAGGGCTTATCAGTTATCGTTTTGTTTATTTAATAACTTTTTTCATTAGCTTTTCTCGTTTTGTATTCTTTAATACTTTTTTCGAATAGTGGCAACCTTGTAAAACATATGTTTTAAGTTTCAAGGCGCCAACTTGTTTAATATTTTTTCACAGTGAATTTATAAACATGGAAAAAATTTGTGACCGTTATGTAACTCAATATTTTCATTTGAAAGGGGTCAGGCCAACAAATATTAAAGCCCAGCTAAGTTCTACTCTGGGGGAGTATGCTTCTTCGTTTACGACTATAAAAATGTGGGTGTTAGAGTTTAAAGAAGGCCGTATGAACTGTCAAAACAAAACTTGTATTGTTGTATTTTCTTTGTTAGGTCGGCAAATTTTGTAACCGCCCTCGTACTAGTCATCTGTCATAATAATATAAAAATGTTGTTTGTTTCTATGTAATTTAATAATTATTGTTTGATTTTCATATTGAAATGATGACCGCAATACATGAAGTTATTATCATATAGAATCTGTAATTTCATTTAATAAAAATAACATTTGCTATTTTTTTTTCAAGACTGGTTATGATGATTTAATTGAACGTGTTGGCTAGTAAACTATTTTTTAAAGTGGAGAAACCATTTTAATATGTTGGCGTTATGATATAGTTTTTTTGTAATTATAGGAAATACAAGCATGTATTACAGAAATGTTTGTATATCCGATTAATTAAAACAAAAATAGTAGAAACCAAAATATAATAATGATGTATTGAATGCAGCTATTTATATACGAATAGAAAAATTAGTACAAATTTTTGCTAAAACGACTAAAAATAAGTTAAAAATTACATTGCAGAAAAATCTGCTAAAAGTATAAAATTTTTTTTTTTTTGCCAAATATTATAAAGATAAGAAATCTTAAATAAATCTGCTCAATCTACAAATATTCGATATAAATTTAAGTGTATTGAAACTAACAAATAAATCTGCTTAAATCAGAAAAAATTTGCAAATAAAATATTAGTAGACAAAGAAATCATAAAAAAATTTAAAATTTTTAAAGTTTTTTTTTTTAATATTTTTTGTAATGTGATTAAAAGCTGCCTTTCTAAAATCGGCAATCTACAATTTGCATTCTACTAAATTTAAGGTAAATGCAGCAAAAAATTTGTTGATAACCTATGCCAATTTAGTAAATGGACAATTTTAAAACACTTGTAATTAAAAAACTAATTAAATTTTTTGAAAAAATATTTTTATTTATAACGCAATATAGAGAGCCAACGGATCGGCATCTTTTATTTGTAGCAAATTGTGCTTGATACCTCCAATCATACTTTCGACGATATTCATCTCGTTTTTTTTGCACTGCTTTTAGGTTTTTTCTTAATTTTTTCCGCGTTTTTTCATACACTTGTTATCATAAAACACAACAAAAGTCCTCATTTTGACGTGCTTATGGGACATTTGGAGGATTTGCGTATTTCGGTACAATGTCAATTTTTTACACTGCTTCTAGTTTTTTTTTTTCTTTATTTTCTGCTCGCATATGGCTTCCCAACCACTTTTTGGCATAAAAGACCCTAAAGCCCTCAATTTTAAGTGCTTTTGGGACATTTGGAGGATTTGCCAATTTCGGTACTAACTGTATTTTTGCATTAAGCCAAATTGATAATTAATTAATTGATTTTGGCAATTTGACAGCGTGCTATATCTGGCTATGTATATATAATAAGTCGGCTTTAGAGTGTCTATCTCCTATACATTTTTCCAGTTTTACTAAACATTTATTAATGTAAACATCCGAGTCTACAGAAATAGCTTTTCAGTTCTGGATGTGAAGTTGTGATATAGCTTTTACCGAAATGGCTACCCACACTAGGACTTTGGGTTCAAACTTCGCTTTGGCCAAATATCGTATGTTGTCGGGAGTTTTTTGAAGTCATCAGAATGAAATCCAAATGAATACCTCCGTTGTTGCAAGCAACAGATAAGTATTTTTCATCACCCAAAATTATTTGAACATTTTGTTCATAAAGTTTTTCTGCATTTTGTTGGTATTTCTGCCAATTGGTTTTTACTATATTTGGGTATTGTTTTACTCTGGTAGTGTCTTACGTTCATTGGAGTAAGCTCGTGCGAAATGTTTAATTGAAAACGCGAAATTTTCTGGCCAAATTACGATTTGATGTACAGGTTTATTAACCGTCAATTTTTTTTTCAATTTAACAGGATCAGCTGCGGTAATTTTTTGTTGACGTCCTTTATTTTTTATCCCAGTTGATGCCACTCCATTTTCAAACAGTATGAATATGGAATATATTGTGTTACGTGGTACTTGTTCCTTAAGGAAATGGTGTAACACTTCGTTTTTGCGATACCGTCCAAGCATGTCATAGACATGTTTTCTTAAACTGTTTTGGTCAACCACTGTCATTTTTTTCACTTTTGAATATTAACAATAATGCTTCTTATAATAAGTTTGTTCGCTTGCGCAAAAATTTGTACAAATTTGTAAAAGTTTTTTACTGGAAGGTGTTCGTTTACACAAATACTCAGTAAAAAATAGCAAGAAGAGAGAGTAAAATGACAGGTTGTAGACAAAAAACTTACAAGTTTTTACTGGATAAATTTTTGGTCTTACTCTCTGTAATTTTGTTACTGAGTAATTTTTACTGGACTTTACTGGGAAAGTAATCGAACACACTTAATAAAGGGTCCGCCATCTAACGTTTTGTTTCAACTAGTGCTTATTTCGTAAATGGTAACACTTAGCTCATGTCTGATTTGACAGATAATTAGTTTTATCCTTCCGCTGAACGAATATGGTCCGTATGTTCGTTATCGTGTGAAAAAAGTGAGAGAAACTGGCATCCTCATCGATAAACCAAAGCGTGAAAAGCCCGAGAATATTGCTGCTGTGGCAGAAAGTGTGCGTGAAGCGCCATCAACATCAATTCACCGTCGTTCTCAACAATTGAACATTTCGGAGACATCATTGAGACGAATTTTGCATAAAGACCTTGGTATGACGCCATACAAAGTCCAATTGGTTGAGGAGTTCAAAAAAAAAAGTTATTTGGCGGACCCTTTAGAAGATTTTATTGACATGTATTTTGAAAAAAAAACATGCCTACTTAGAAGTAGTTTCGCAGTAAAATCCAAATTACTGGTTGCAGAACAACTTATAGTGTATTATAACAGGTTCTAATTTCTGTTCTACAACCGATTCTTTTTATAAGGAGTTTGTCCTATTTACAATAGGTTCTTTACCTCCAAACTGTCCAACTTGTCCGTTTACTTAAATGACATAGGATATTAGAGTTTTTGCTTGCAGTTTTCGGTCTACAAATATTTAGTAAAAGTTTTGCTTATTTTAACAGAGTAAATTGCTATTTTCAATTAACTAAAATTCAATTCGCATATAACGTAAATTTGTAAAGTTAACAGTTTCATCTTTGCTGTTCTAATTTTATTAATATTTAGCAAAAAAATATCTGCTAAATTAAGCAGTTATTTTCTGCAACGTCATTTTTAACAAGGCTACTAAAAGCTTGTTCTGCTATTTTGACAGGTTTATGCACACAGAGAAATAAAGTACCAACCGAATTGAAAAGTGTATATTAATGGTAACAACTTATAAATTCAGTTAGTACAACGATATTTATATTAGATTTCTAAATATTATGGGTCTAACAACTAAAATTCAGTTGAATTAACCGAACTTTGTTGTGAATACTAATGTTCAGTTTTACCAACCGACTGAAATTCGTAATAACCGAATTTGAGTCTTAGTAACCGAATTTAAGTTGGCAAATGGCAAAACTTTTCTCTGTGTGTGACTATAGCTTGCTTGCTATAAGAGTTAAAAATTATTATTTAAATTCAGTTTTGTAAATTTTGATTGATTTTCGCATTTATCGGGTCGTCATGCACTCAAAAAAATAAGTTTGTAGAAAAGTTAGTAAAACATCTTGTAAATCAGGTATACTATTTTTCAGCAAATTTTTTGCTAAAATTATGTTTTAAACTAAAATTTTAGTTATACTTATTCAGCACTTAACTGTTTTAAACTAATGTCTTACTAATAATTTACTGATGTTTTACTAATTTATTTTGCTAAAAAATTGTGTTGATTAGCACATCAATAGTGTGACGACAACCAGACTGAAAGATATACGCAGAATGAATTAGATGTCGCTGCATGTCTAGATGTAGTAGTGACAAGGACAATGATACTTAAAAGTACAGCTCTAGTAAGACATGATATAAAAAAAAAACAACCATGGAAGATTTTTGTATCTGTTTTTCATACATAAAACAAAATTGTGGATTAAAACAACTTAATCTATTAATTAAATAAAAGACAAAATAAAATATTTAAGTTTATAAAGATTAAATGTGAATTTGTAACTAAATGTTTATATATATTAATAATCTTGTGTGATCAAATTGCAAACAAATATGCAATAAGTAGACAGACTGAAGCAAAAGACAAAAACATACATCTTAGGAAGATTTTTCTGTTTCCTTTTTCTTATTGCAAAAAAGGGTTGTATATGTTATATTTTGTTATTTTTTCGATTCGTTTCTATAATTCTCTGCGGCATTTGCGTTCCTGTAAATGATAGCATCATTTAGACAATACTTGATGTAAGTAGTTCAAAGATAATTTCATTTATGTTATATATAATTATTTCTATTGTTTTTAGATATTACATTAATTCATATCGTCAATTTGGGAGTATGATATGAACATTTTTATATTTTGTAACGTATTGTAAATTATTTTAAATAGAATCACAAAAATATGTTTTATGATTTTCAGCAAATAAATTAACTAAAGTATAATTTTTCTACAAATTTTTTTAACTTGTTTCAGTCTACTAATATTCAGCAAAAATTTTATTAATTTTTAGCAAGGGTTTTTTAATTTCTAATCTACTAAGTTTTAGCAAAATTTTTGCTGAACCTACTAATTTTGTTGCTAAAAATCAGCTCGCTGATTTTCAGCAAAGATTTTGCTGACATTAGCAATTTTTTGCAAGCACCCTCCTGACTAAAATTTTGCTGACTCAGCAAAATTTTTTTCTGACTTTACTAACTTTTTTATTTGAGTGTATTTTACAAATCTCAGGAAGCTGAGCAAGCTGTATCAAAAAACTATTAGTTATGATAAATTAGACCTACACATATAAGGCCTACACCCAACTTTAATGTAATTTTTTACGCAAATTTTTATGAAAATATAAATTTAATGTTGCCGTTTATGAATATAGTTTCTGGGTTAAAATACTCATTGTGTACATATTTCAAATGCATGTAATGGGGGCGTTTGTCTGTGTAAACATGAAAAAATAACTACATAGTATATCACATACTTAACATCGAAAGCACGCATATTATATAAACTATAAAAAAATTACATATCGCCAGCTAAAATGCAAAAGGGCGTAACTAACAAAGTTTCAAAAACCGGTTTTATTATTGATCGTGCTGCATTTGGCTAAATTATATGCCTACACAAAATTTTAGTCTTCTACCATACAAAATAGCAGATGGTATAAAGTTCGAATCTTATATATATTTATTTTCGCGATTTTTTTTGGTTGCCCTGTAAAATATTAAAGTAGGGTTGAGTGATTATGAAGTAGTGCGATACATATCTCCACAGAATTGTTTGGTTCTATGATTAAAACTATCAGTTTTAGAAAAGTTATTGTTAAAATATCAGTGTACGGTTTTTGCTTCTCAAGTAATCAAGTAAATATGTTAGTTACGTCCTTTTGTATTTAATGTGACGATATATTCTCCTCTAAACATCAACATTTTATGGTTCTACAATTCGTAAGTAGGCACAAGTTCTACATGATAAAGGCACTAACAGCATGTCTTTCAGATTAATTAGAGTACACTAACAAAAATGTCAGTAAAGTCAGCAAAGATGATCTTTTTTAGAAAAATTTGCTAATATCTTGCAAACAATTTGCTAAATTTAGCAAAATTTTTGCTTATTTTAGCAATTTGTCCGCAAGGATTCTCCCAACAAAAATGTTGCTGACTGTACTGATTTTTTTAGTGTAATAATTAGCTCAAATTTTTGTTTGCTTTTGCCTACCAAAAGAAATTCTTTAAAAAATCCCAAAAGAGTTGCAACAATTTGGGTTTCCAGAAGGTATTCTTTTGTATCCCCTTTCAAAAGACATTTCTCTATGAAATCAGCAGATTTTAATAAATATATTTGTGACTTTGGTATGTTTAATTGAACAAAAATCATTAGTTAAAAAAAAATGTATAATTATTTTCCACCAAAAGTAATTAGTTACCGATAATTGATTACATAATACATTACTTTGTAATGAATGCTCCTTACATTCAGCATATAGTAATGAGTTACCAATGGTTTGTTACTTAGTGCATTACCATGTAATGTATACTCTTTACCTTCAACATTATTTTTAAACATAAAGTAATGTGTTTATTAATAATTGGACATTCATGAGTTACCTTGTAACAATGCATCATTACATTTTACATTATTTTAAAACATAAATAAAGACTTACCGAACATCAACTACATAATGCATGAACTAAACACATAAATATGTTTTTAAAAATCTATATTAAGACACATTACTTTGTGACTTCTTGTAAGCATGAGGGTAAGGTATATATTTTTAAACATAACAAACGAAAACTCGAAGCACAACAATTCATTTACATTTTAAGCAACCCATTATTATATGTGACGATAGCACAGTGGGTAGAGTTCCCGCCTAACAACCAGATACCCCAGGTTCGGATCTCAATGTGACCACGTTATTTATTTAACTAAAAAAAATATTTGTAATAATAATAATATGTTTTTATAAATTTTTATTATGAAAATCTATTTAAAGATACATTACTTTACCCAACCCGGTAACCGTATAAGTTACCAGTTACTTCACCACCTATTAGGTAATGTGTCGATCCATTACTTTTAATCTTATCGCATGTAAAATTCATCTGTGAAGTAAGGTGTATTGTAATGCTTGGTTTTGCTGGGTCTTTCAATAAAATTTAATATTATTGCTATTTTCTTAAAATTTTGTTTTGCTTTATGCCCGCAATTTCAAGCAATAGCTACCTACCGGTGCTTAAAGACCTACCGTGTACACGATTTAGGTATCTAAGCACTGGTAGGTATCTATTTTTTGAAAATACGGGCAATTTTTTTTAACAAATTTTTAAAATTCAGCAAAGTTTAGATTCGTA
Organism: Delia radicum; assembly: GCA_021234595.1. Lineage (NCBI taxonomy): Eukaryota > Metazoa > Arthropoda > Insecta > Diptera > Anthomyiidae > Delia > Delia radicum. The sequence goes on along the minus strand of CM037851.1, from coordinate 157,975,665 downwards.
CTCTTTCTTTCTTTCCTCTTACTATGTCGTTCCCAGTACAAGATAATTCTTTATTTTTTTTTTAAATATAGCGTATTAAATGTTTTACTTTTAAATTTTAAAAAATTAAAACAAAAAGTTTATTTTTCGATCTTTTATCATAAATTATGATGTGAGCAAGATTATTCAAGTTCAAGATCAATGTTTATTTATTACTTTTTTGAGTAATAAATAAACATTGCACGGTTTTTTGTTTAATAAAAAAACAAACGATCTTGAACTTGAATAATCTTGCTCACACCATAGCGTACTAAATTTAGTGAAAAGTCCTTGACCTAACAATGAAAAACCAGTTTTTTGGATTTGAAATCAATTTTATTCTTCACCGTAATCTCCGCTTAGTGAAATAAAATTCGTCCAACCCTTGCCAAAATACGATTTTGCCAAACTCTTCAAAATAGGCTTCCGTCTCTGATATGACTTCTTCAATTGTGGAAAATCTTTTACGGGGGAAAGATTCTAGCTACAGTTGAATTTCTTATAACATAATTCATAGTTAAGGCGAATCTCACTCTTTTATAATGAAATTGTATAAGCAAATATAAAAGATTTAATTAAATTTAAAAAAACTGTAAAAAATACGATTTGAACCCATTGATTGCTGATAAATTTTAAAATTTAAGTCACATTCTGCAAGACAACCTTGAGAACAACTAAAATGAATTTAGCAAAATTGATGATTAATAGGTTTTTTTGTTAAAGTTCTGCCTATTATGGGGGCTCTATCTTTTCTAAAACTTCGGATTCTGATGAGATCTTTAGCCAGTTCGAAATACTAGTATCAACCTAGCTGAAATGTTTGATTTGCTTTTTATTGTAAATAAACAGAGGTTGAAAGCTCGTTATAAATTTAAAATAACATAAAAATAATCTCGATGTATATAAAAAACTAATATCATTTTCCTAAAAAACTATTTATTTTTGGATAAATTTTCTCTGTTTATGTTCAAATGTTATACATATCATGTTCAAATTTGATTTTGCCAATATTTCTTCAAGAAAAGTAATTTATTAAACTTTTTTGTAAGCATATGTATACTAAAATATTATAATTTTTAGTGTCCGACCGAAGACTTCGACCAAAAACGATATTTGTTCGGTTTTGGCATTTAAAGGCAATGCGGAAAATTTTGATATTGAAAACATATTTGTTGAGCCATTTGAATTCGATTTTGCGTAAAAAATTTAAGGAAAATTTAGCTGTAAATTTAAATAATCGGCAGCCGAAGTTTTTCCGATTTGGCCGACAACAATTATTGAAAAAATTGATTTTGTTTCCCTTGTTTGGGACGAAAAATAGTATGAAAAATTCAAAACCCTGCAAATATTTTTTAATTTGAAATTTATTTTGTTTATTTGTTTACGAATTGTTTATTTAAAAAAGTAATTTTCGAATAATTCTACCTGATATTGTTGCAACATGCCCGGATCATTCCGACCACAAACTTTTTTAAACAAAGCATCATAATTTTTATAAAAGAAAGACTTTTGAACTATTGGTAATTTCTGACTGGATAGCACTGAGAAAGCACTTTTCCCAACGTTTTCCCAACGTTTGCCAATGATGTTGTATGTATACCACTGCAACTATTGTAAAATAACTGGCAAAACGCTTTTTGGAAACGCTGGCAAAGCGTCTTAAACAAGTGTTCTGACAATTCCTTGGTTAGCCAGTGGTGTACCAGTGCTTGGCATTACAAAAAGTTAAAAAAAGTACATACCAAAAAATTTAGTTATTCGTTTGCTTATAAACAATTTAAAAATATGTGGTCACAATTTTTTAAACAATAAGGCTTACCCTTATACTTATCAGTAATTTAAAAATAAGTAGTTGACAAAAATACATTAAATTTGTATTAAACAATTAGTCGGTCGTAAGCTTGACTGCTTATAAAAACGACTTCGACTTTGGAACATCTTGGACATAAATGTCTTCGAGGCAGTTTTGGCCATGGTTTTTTCATGATTTTGTTGCACACAAATCTTGTTTGCGTGCTAACGGATTAGAGAAACCGCTTGATATTCACGGAAAATCGTCGTCTAAATTGACTCGTTTTGCAATCGAGGATATTCGATTAGCAAGAGAAGTCGATTTAGTAGTGTGTAGTAGTTTATTACTACTTGTTATATCCTACTTTTAGTTGGGCCTTAGTTGAATGTGGGTTTACCTACCATGTCTCCCTCCCAAATAATCATGCTTTAATATTTTAGTTCGTTCAAGAATTTTTCTGTATAATACAAAGTTAATTAAATACATAAAAAAAAATGGGGTAAATACCTTTGTACCTTTCATTAGCATATTGTTTGACCTATTTGTTTTGCATTAACCAAATACTAAAGCATTTTTCATTAAATACCTACACATAGAGAAAAATTTAGTAGTTTACCAACTGAAATTCGGTTACTACGACTCAAAGTCGGTTATTACGAACTTCAGTCGGTTATTAAAACTGAACGTTAGTTTCCACAACAAAGTTCGGTTAATTAAACTGAATTTTAGTTGCAATACCCAAAATATTTAGAAATCTGTGCGCCCGGTAGGCTAGTTGTTAGGGTGCTAGCTTATCAGTGCGAGTTTTAATTCCCACCAGTGGGATTGTTCTTTTTTTTCGCTACAACGAGCCGAAAAACCATAGTAGCTAGTGCTCGGTTAGGGTAATGAGATATATATTGTAATTATCCCTGCGGGAAATGGACCAGTCACTGGTATGGTCATGTGACTAGAACTTTGTGTGTATGAACCTGTCCTAGTTTCGGTTCTGTTATAGGAAAGTGACCGGTACTTTTAACATGGGCTTGTCATAGGAGGTGACAATTTGCTACCAGTGGAGCACTGTGTGACGTATCGAATAACTTGACCAAGGTAACCTATCACCATACAGACTGAAATTAATATACTACGGGACAAGTTAGAAATAGGTAGTGTCAAAGTATGACCATTTTAGGATTTATCTGATATGCTACGGAACCAGTGGGAAAAAATTATCACGTGACTGGTGTAGGTGTACATATCTTAGAACTGGAGAACAATTTTTGAAGGAAAACTAGTCACATATTAAGCGCAATGTGTTCTGTAATAGGGGTAGTTTGACTGAAATAGTTTTGAGACGAACCACTGCACTGGTCTAAGGGGTACATGTCGCCGGGCATGCGAAAAGTAATTAGCAAGTAACCTGTCACTTTTTATTCTGCGTATGTCATATTATGCACGAGTTGCTAAATAGCGAGTCCGGAACCAACCACTGCACTTTTCCAAAACAGTGTGTCTTAATCCCTGTTCAAAAAAAACCTTAAAAAAGGCACAACAAAAGTCAATTTTATAATTAGCTTATAATTTATTTTTCAGTTCTTTTAAATCAGTGGAGTGTTACGTCTTCATTTCTACTGTCACATAGTCGGTACAGATAAAATTCCTTCAGTGTTATATCTGCTGTGTAGCAGTCAAGGGACTGAATCCTTTGGCACTAATTGCCATGTTTTCATCCACTGCTAACGGGTTTGAACCACTTCAATGACCAGTAATAACTTCAACTGCAACGGCCCTAGTTGCTTCAGTACACTTTGATGTTATGTTACTTTTTCTCCAGTAACGTGATGTATCTGGTACCAACCAGTGAATGTTTTGTTACCATAACTATAGTCACATGATTGGTCATTTCACCAAAATTAACACTTTTTGGTGCACCACATTTTTGGTTTCACCAGTTTCGTGAAGTGCCCCCAAATTATGTATCACAGATTTGTCACTTTGGATCAATCGACCCTTCGTTTCCCGCAGGGTATGTTATTATTTACCCTAGAAGCACTTTTTTCGTCATATCGACGAATACAGTATGAATTTTCGCATGCAACATTTTGTATTGCTCATTGCAGCTTGCTGATTTTTTTGCATAGGTACTTAGTGTATGCAATATAAGATGTGCCATCTAGGGTTAATAATAATAAATAAATAAAGGGTCCGCCATCTAACTCTTTTTTCAACTAGTGCCTATTTCGTGAATGGTAACACTTAGCTCATGTCTGATTTGACAGATAATTAGTTTTATCCTTCCGCTGAACGATTATGGTTGTGTATACGCTTGAACAACGCTGGGAAATATTGCGACATTACTTTGAAAATCGTGGTAATGTTGCAGAAGGTGTGCGAAAATTGCGTACGGATTTTGGAAGAAGAGAACCACCGTCAGCTCCGTATGTTCGTTATCTTGTGAAAAAGTGAAAGAAACTGGCATCCTCATCGATAAACCAAAGCGTGAAAAGCCAAAAAACAGTGCGTACACCCGAGAATATTGCTGCTGGGGGCCGAAAGTGTGCGTGAAGCGCCATCAACATCAATTCACCGTCGTTCTCAACAATTGAACATTTCGGAGACATCATTGAGACGAATTTGCATAAAGACCTTGGTATGACGCCATACAAAGTCCAATTGGTTCAGGAGTTCAAAAAAAAAAAGTTATTTGGCGGACCCTTTACATAGAAATCTAATGTAAATATCGTTGTAGTACTACTGAATTTATAAGTTGTTAGCAATAAAATCTATTTTTTGATTTGTTTGGCGCTTTTCTTTCTCTGTGTGTATGTATTTATTATGTGAGTCAGATTTTTTATTACAAAACAACATCTACTATGTACTTAATGTGGGTTGTAAATTATTCCCAAAGGTATTTACAAATTTAATAAAAAATTGTATTGAACCCATAAAAAGTCTGCAGATATTTTTATAAAGTATTTTATACATGTTATTAAGAATCTAAGAATCTATGTTATTACACCCACCCTGATAACACTTTTTTCTTTTAGAAAATCAAAATATTGTCATAAAAGACATAAGTTGATGATCATAAGTTGACAGCTCTTAACTGACGATAAAATTTCCACTAGAAATAAGAATGGAGAAAAATTTGTTTGACATGTTTAGCTTAAGTTCCCAGTATAATGAGTGTAGTAATGTTGACTCGAAGGTATTTCCCTTTATATTACTTATAATTCTAACTATTTTTATGGATCATCAACTGTAATGTATTATGCATTACCTGCCAACATTACGTAAAAATTAACATTAATAGGCGGAAAATTATTGGATTGATAAATAATTTTGAAAAAAGACGAGTTTAAAAAAAATGTGTGTTATTTTTAAAATGTGGGTCGGGAATCGATCACTGGTCGCCAGATTAACAGGCGATTGCTGTTAACCCGAGTCAATTTTACCGAGCCAATTTTACTTTTATGTAAATTGCCCAGAAAAACTTTTGTAATATATGTGATAAGTAATGCATTACCTTGTAATGTGTACTCCTTACCTGTACTCCAAAAATTAATTAGTTACCGGTAATGACTTATATAGTGCATTACATTGTAAGATATCGAGTGGTTGATTTTCTATGTTTTTAGTCAAAACAAAAGTAGAAAGTGATATATGTAACAACAAAAATCTAGCACTTTTTCTGGCACTTGTTTCCCCCATCCAGCATTTTCTAGCACTATTTTTTCAACGATCTACCAGTGTTGCCATATTCTGGTGTAAACTTAATATGAGTTTATACTTTTTTAGTGTATAAAAGTTGATTCAAAATAGCATCCCTTTGCATAATTCTGAAAAGGTTTGAGTGCTAGATTGTAATAGTGTTAGGTTTTTTTATTGCTGCAATAATTACACTACTCGACGGCCAAAAACATCGCAAAGATCCTTTTTAATAAACCTATATACGCTGAATACCAATCTGGCAAACTTTTTTCTCATTTGCAGGTTTTGAAATGTCGCTGCTCTTCTATTTATATCAGAACCCTATTTTTGAGTATATTTTTCTGAATTTTTGTAATAAGAATCTACACAAAATTATCTTCAATTTGACTATAGTCATGTTGGTGTTTGTATCAGAATATCGCACTGGTATTACAAGGAAGTTGAAATTTTTACTTTTTTAGTTTTATTCTTATAATTTAAACAGTAGCGGATCCAGCCCTCGATAATTCACTACTGAAGAGTTGCAGGCTACTTAAAAAAATTATTCGTAGATCAAATTATTACAAATTATTTACTTTGATGAATGTAATAACTCAGAATTTTCCAAATTAAAAACTTCTTTAACTTCAGTAAAATTATGGGTGTAAATTCGGAAATTTTTAAGGTCATCAAACAGGTTTTATATTGAAAAACAAACAAGTTTTATATCGAAAAAAATCTGAAAAAAAAATTCTCAAATATTTACATAGAACATAAAAAAAATTAAATTCGGAAAATTGATTTTGCTATTTTAAATTTTTTAGAGTTTTTAAGTGTAAATTTTTGCTAAGATTTTCTGTCTTTAAAATATATTGACCTTGTGGTTTTTTTGAGTGTTTTCCAACCTTTTACACTTTGGTTTCCTCCTGTATTTTTAATTACAATTTCATTACAGAATTTAAAATTTTGTTTTGTTACATTTTCTGGCGTTTATTTTTTCCTACCAAAATATTTAAACTTTTATAAATCTGAAATTCCTAGAAGTTTTTACGGATTTTTGTTGCACAAAATATCCCAGAAATATCTTGTTCGTCCTTCGCGTCTTAATGAAAAATTTATGAGATATTCATCTTTTTTAGAACAATTGACGAATTCTTGCATTGCATATTTTGGCATATTTTGATCATGTTTTTTGCATATTTCTATAAAAAATTTGATTTTCTATAAAAAAATCTTTTTTTTTTTGATCAACAAAATCTTATTTTTTGCGTAATGCAGTACTTTTTAGAACAAAAGCATATTTTTGTAGCATATTTTGGCGATTTTATTTATTTACTTAGTTATTAGTTATCGAACAATTTTATGCTTCAATTAAAAATTATTTTTTTTTTGGGTTTTCAACACTGATTTCGGAAGTTTAAGACATTTTTGCAAATTTAAATTTCTTATTTTAAGACTGTACTGATTAAACAATATTCAATCTTTTAATCCCTTTTCTGTTGGCAATTAAAATAAATTTCTCAAAGTTATTCCAACTTAATTTAAAATACGAATTCTTAAGGAAAATGTGAGTTTTAAGAGCAAATTTTTTTATAAGTTTTATAAGTTAAAAATTGATTTTTTGAGCATAGTGGCAGTTGCTTTGGTTATTAAATAATATAATAAAAATTTTAAATTTAATTAGTATGCGTGAACTAAACATTCCACTGAACTAATTTTTTTTTTTTGTATTACAATTGCAAATTCCATGATTATGATCAAATAAAATATATACTCAAAGCAAAGATAATTTAGTGTCTATTTATATTATTAACAATAATTTAATAATTTTGCTGTTAAATTTCGACAAATGCAAATATTAAAACTGCGTTATTTCAAAAACAACAAATAAGAACAAATTTCAATATGACTTTACCTGTTTTGTAAAAAGGACTTTACAGGAATTAAACTCTGGGTCGAGATTAATTAAAAGAATTCTTTTTAAAATTTTCTAAAAAACGCTTCAAAATTTTTCAGAAAAACTATTTCAACCATATTTTAAACATCGTATTTTAATAGCAATCATATCATAAATGTGTTGATAACCCTGGAAAGTTTATTAAACAATTGTTTGTATTTTTATTTGAATGTTTCAGACATTAAATCAAAATCAAATAAAAAAATAGTTTCGAATGTTTATAATAAAATATTCTATTTTATAAATTTAGGACTATTTCTCGAAAGAAATAAACGCGAAATTTAATAAGAAACGAAAGAACCGTTGATAATTTCCGTATCTGGAAATACGGTTTGTGTACTTATACACCAAATACAAACCGTATTATGAATGCCCCAATTTTAAATATTAGCCCTGTTCTTTAATCTGATTAATTTTCGAATTTATTTTTTTTTCGTCAAAAATTTCATAGTTAGCATGTTAATTTGAAAAAAATAATATTTTTATATAAGTCTAATTAAATAAAAAAAATTTCAAATGCAAGTCCTGGAAGAAAAAAAAAAATGATTAAAAATTAATATATTTTATAAATAAAAAATAATATTTTTATAAAAAAAATTTTATTTTTATGAATGTAAAAAAGTCGTTAAAAATTGAATTATTTAGAAAAAAGTGCTAAACAGCATCTAGTACTTTTCTATAAATTTTGAATGCTAAGTAATAAACACAGAGTTGTATGAAAAAAAAAAAATATAAATGAATGAATGAAAAAAGTGCCAACAAAATGAATTATTTAGAAAAAAGTGCTAAACAGCATCTAATACTTTTTTTTTTATTAAATTTTGGATGCTAACTCACAAGACAAAGCGCAAGATCTAGCACCTATTATGTGGTAATTCGATGTCAAATCATGTACCCCTACCTCCTCCGAATTTTATAATTTTTTTGTCGGAATAAAGTATATTACAGAACTAAGACAAAAACAAAGTTTGGGGGCACTAACACATCTGGATCTGGAAATACGAGGTCTTGAAAATCGTAAAAAACTATACAAATGTACAAAGTTGTACTTACTTAATTTAATTTTCTTGAAAAGTGCTATAATTATGCGTCGCATTTGAAAGGTTATAAAGTTACCTTTAATTTGATATACAACATATTTTTTTTTTGGAAAGGCCGAAGGTAACCTTTCTTGACCTATAAAACGACATTTTTAAAAATTAAAAAATACAGGTTAAAGATAATTCCTTTCCTACAGTTGTGACAAATTGCAAAGTGGAGGTATTTTTGGATCTTGAAATATAGATCATATAGTAAAGTTAAATATTTTACCCGAAAATTAAAACTATGTCGCAAGAAGAGTCCGTTCTTGGGTTAACGCCCATTGAAATGAAATTTGGTTATGTTATAAAGATTCAAAAATTAAGAGACCCATGTTTTTTTAGCTGCCGAATCTCATATTTAGGGGTTCAAAAGTGGGGTCAAATATGACCACATGTCATGGGAAATGATATTTTTCAATACAAAAAATGTAAAAAAGTTTTTTTTTTTATCTTTTTACATGTTTTTTTTTTTAATAAAAAATAATCTACTTTACGCCTACCAAAATTCAGCCATTTTGTACACAGTGATGTCAAAAACAGCAATATTTCAAGTTGAATTGAGATGGTTCAACCCTATGCTAAACTGGCAACCCTGTCCATTTGTAACAATAATTTTATTGAATTTTTCTGATATAGTCTTAATTATTTAAAATTTTTTAGCTTTGATACTAATTTAAATATTTTTTATTTTTAATTACAGGTGAGTCAAAAAAAAAAACCTTTTTTGGTCAAAAAATTTCATTTATTTTTTGAGTTATTTTTGGTAAAACCTGGTGAGTTAAGTTTTTTATGTTTTTTTTATTAAAATGCAGTAAAATTTCTGAGATGTTTTTATTAAATTGCATACCCATTATATTGAGTTTATTTAAAATTAAAAAAAAAATGTATAATTAACTATAAAGTAATGCCTATAGCAATTAAGTTACAAGAAACTTCATAAACATTTTTTGTTTTTCTCGCTAAAACCAAATTAAATTAGTTTAGAAAAATTTTGCAAGAAAATATTTGACATTTTTATTCAAAAATCTCAAATGTTTAAAACAGTTAATAGACATATTTAACACATACTTACACTGAGAGAATTATCTTCACTTTAAAACTGAATTCTTCATAGATTTAATGAAAATTGTCATTGGAACTCGTCCATTGACACCTTTCATAGAATCTATGAAACAGGTTTCGTTTAAGTCAATGTTTATAAAATGTTTGTAGAATTAATGAACATATTCATAAAACTAATGAATCATTTAGACAATGAAGCGTTTATAGAATTTATGAAACACTTTCATAAAATTGTTTAATACTAAGAAGTTAGTTGCATTAATAAAACTCTTCATGAATGTCTTGAAAAATGCTATGGAACTAAGCCTATGAACCGCTTCATATGATTATTTAATCAATGTCAGAGAAGTTCAAAAATTAATGCAATACTACATTGAAATAACAAAGTGTTGATCATTTGAGAAATATGTTGATCATTTGAGAATTAAATCTTAAAACTATAGTTTGAAATGTATGAAAATTAATGAAATTATGAAATTTCATGCAGAAATAAAAAAAAAAATAAGTCTTTGAAATAATTTCATAGCTCTATAGAAAATTTTTGCTAAATTTATGAAGAGATAATTTATGAAATCAAATATAATTTTTTTTATGAAACTATGAAATTTTATGAAAAATTTCTTAATATTAATAATATTTCTTGGATATAAATAAATTCTCCATTGAATCTACGAAAAAAAAATCTATTAAATTGCTTCATTAATATCATGAAGGATAATTCTTTCAGTGTAGGTCTATTCTATACACATATTAGGTCTATTCTATTTATTACATTAAGTCATATTTATAATAGTAAATGAAAGATTCCTTCAAAAACAATCTCTGCAGACAGTTTTCGAATTAAAATAGTCATCAACTTTGATAAGTTTAGACAATATGATGTTAATGTTAAGACAATGAATTTGACAATATATACACTCTAATTAATTTCTGTTGAAATTTACCCAACTTATAGTAGGAACTATACTCCTACTATAAGTTGGGTAAATTTACTCTATGTGTGTAAATGAAAAAAAAATACACACATTACGTGTAAGTTGGTCAACAAAAAGCGTGTAAATGTACTATGCAAGTGCGTAAAAATGTAATTAAATTTAATAATAAATGAATAATTTTACTGAATTTTTTAGTAAAAAAACGTGCTTTAATTGTAAATATACTGATAAAATGCGAAAAAATACATTTTATATGCGTAAAAACCCCCTAAAAATGCGTATATTTACCTTGCGGTAAGAAAGAAAACAGCCCCAAAAATTGTTTCAAATAAAACAATAAATTAATTTTAGAAAGAGTTTTTATTAATGTGTTGCAAATATAATAATAATTTAATAATAAATATCACTGTGTGTAATTTTTTAAGTCATGGCAAAATAACCATATACGGACACCACTACGTGATAAAAGACTAAAAAAAAAGACCCGTGTCTCCCTGTTTTTCCCAAAGTCATCTCCTCTTTTGTTTATGGGCCGCCAAAGATTTGGGGCCTCGGTATCATTTTCGCAAAAAAGTGATCATTTTCTCAGGCTCATATCTTGCAAACCGTTCTCTATGGCAAAGTTGTAGCTCTTGTCATAAAGAACAAAAATTGCGAACATTTAAAATCAAAAAAACTTCACCTTCCAGATCAAAATCGCAAAAAAACTTAAAAAAATTCGATTTTTTTTAACTTTTTTCCCGTGTTCAGGTCCATAGGTAGCAAACCGTTCAAAATTCAAGGAAACAATCAACTACAAAAATTTACCTAAGATCTCAATAAACAAATTTCTAGAACATATAAACTTCCTAGAGATGATTCTTAACACTGTTTAGGTAGCGCGCAAAAGTGAAAAATTTTTTAATTTCATTTTTTTCCCCTTTTTTCTCCTGTTCAGGTGCATAGGTAGCAAACCCAATTCCCAGGAAGTTTATATGTTCTAGAAATTTGTTTATTGAGATCTTAGGTAAATTTTTAAACTGAAAAAATCGACAAAATTTAAAACAATCTCCAAAATTAAAAATAAGTCACTAAAATTTTTCAAAATTGGAAAATCGCGATAATTAAAAAAAAATTGGCAAAATGAGAAAAATTGCTAAAACATTGCTAAAATGAAAAAAACTTCAAAATTTAAAAACGTCAAAAGTGTTTATAGTATTTATTTATCTCTTGTAGTTTCTCGAAAACAAAGCATCGCAAAGCAAAAAGAGAATTTATTTGCAACATCGCCTGTGTTTCGAAACCTAATAAAGATAAATTTACATTTACAACTATTTTAAATTTCTCCTCAATATTCTTGGTTTTTTTCAATTTTAGCTTTCTTTCCAATTTGACATTTTTTTTCATTTTTGGAGATTTTTTTTTTTTTGCAATTTTTTATTTTAAATTTAGATTTTTTTTTAATTTTTAGCTATTTTTCTAATTTTTTGTGATTTTTTTAATTTTAACGATTTTTTTTTTAATCTTTGCCGATTTTTTTTAATATAAGGGATTTTTCTAATTTTTGGTGATTTTTTTTTATTTTAAAGATTTTTTGAGTTTTAGCGATTTACGGCGATTTTCTCAATTTTGGCAATTTTTTTCAATATTGGCGATATTTTTAAATCGATTGAGTAAAAACTGACTGAATAAATCGAATAAAGAATTTAATTCTTTAAAGCTCTGTACATATATGTATTATATTTTAAAATATTTTCTGCAATTAGGCTGCAAACACTTGGAAATAAACGTTTTTGGTACATTATAAAGTTTTTTAATTCACTATCACAAATACTTCATTTATACATTTTTTTTCATTAAAATTCTCAATAAATTAAATTTTTTAGATTTTGTTAGCCTTTTTAATTTGTTTTATTTTTTTTTTTCAATTTGAAAATGTCAAAATATTTATTACTATTATAAGTTAGTATATTTACAAACTTTGTGCGTAAAAATTTTAATTAGCAAATATTACTACTTTTAGGCATCATGTGTTTAATTGTAAACACATAATTGGTAAAAATAATGTAAGTGTGTATTATTGCATACAAAAGTGTGCGCAAAATAGTTTTACGCATTTGATGTATAAATTTACCGAATTTGCGTAATAGTACATGAAACTTTACTCGTTTTATAGGAGTAAATTTACAATCAATTTTAGAGTGTACGCATAATAATAGACAGACATATCATAGTGAATAACTACATTCAGTTGAGTCACAGACAGAGACGAAAGCCGTGACAAAGCATCGGCGTCGGCTTGAGGCAAAAACAGTCGTTGTTGGCGGCTTAATCGCCCGTAGTCGCCAAAATATGGCCAGTTGCTGTTAAAAATAAGATATTTTATTATGTTATATCAGGTATGAACTCAAAATTTTTTAGCAAGAATTTATTTTATGGTTGCAAACACTGTTGGGTTGCCAACTTTTGTTCTACAAAAATCACTAGAAATAGAAAAAAAAAAAAATTTAACAAGGACACTACACATAGGTCAATCCGCAGATTTTAATGAAACTTGGATATGTTGAAAAACATATTAGACACGTATTTTTTTAGGTGTGCAATCGCACCTTTAGGGACTAAAGAGGGTGATCAGAAATTACAAAATTTTTGTATGAAAACTTGGCTAAAATTTAAGAAATAAAAATTTTTTAACACAATATTAATGAACTCACGAAAACTAAAAATTTGATATTTGATTTGATTGCCACTTATTTAAAGTATTTAAAATATGGGTTATGAAAGCACTTCGGGGTAAGTCGTATTAAAACAGAATGGTTACGATAAATTGTAAAAAGGCGCAGGCACTCCCTCACTAAAATTAAATACCAATTGCTATATGTTAATTTGAATTCAAACCAACAACAACTTCCAATACAAATGTAGTATTCGAAAAAGTTGAATATCAAGAATGTTAGGAGATGCACGGATATGTTTTATACACTAGTGGGTGCGTCTTAAAAATACCTTTACTATGATACCCAATTTGCATATAGTTTAATAGCTTGTATAACAAAATTTATTAAAAAAACCTCAAATCGTTTAATTTTTGACCTCACGGTTTAAGGGGTTAACTAGCTTTAGGAATCCATACAAACGACAATATTTAAGCAATTATAAAAAAATAAATGAATGGTATATTCAGAAAATTGTTTTTGCGATAGAAAAGACAATATAAGATATTATTCTAAAAACTATAACTTAGAATTCAGATTACCATGTCAACCCTGGTAACCAAATTATTATAGATCCTTTTTTAAAGGCATCGTGCCTTGGGTACTCATCTGAGAAAAAAATTTATTATGTTTCACATACGAATAAATTAATTAGTCCCTAACTTACCCGGATTTTAAAAAAATGGTATGACAGTAAACTCAAAAATTTAAAAACACCCACACAAATCAGAGTTTTTTATTTTTCAAAAAAATACTCAGGGAACTTCTGCTTTAAAAATATGTAGTTCTTTGGGTTGCAATAAAGTTTCTTTATTTTTAATGTAAATGTCCAGTCATTTGTAGAACAAATTAAACTTGTAGTTCATTTAAAAAAACAAACCACATCAAATGACTGTTTTATGATTTTACATTAGATTTTTACAGTTGTTTTTTGTTATTTAAAAAATTAAAATAAATGTTTGTTTATTTTTTACTAACATGTGGTTAATTTTTACTACAATTGTTAGTTATTTTTGAACACTAAAAAACAAATGACAATGTTAGTTGAATTAACTGAAATGTAAGTCGTCATTTCTTTAAGTGAATTTTCATTGTTTTTAACTACATTTGCAGTGGTCTTTACCTACATAGTATTCTAAGCGAAGGCAAAAAAACTTAAAAATGTCTCTACATTAGGGAATTAATTTTTTAGTCCTCTACAAAACACAACAAACCGATTAAAAAATAGTCCACCCGTTAAGGCCGCACAGTGGCACACAAATTTCAATATATTGTTTTGAGAAAAAAAGCTTTTAAAATAATATTGCTTATGTTAAATATAGGGCGAGGTATTTGTTTAACAAGCTTGTAACTTTTTTATTTCTGCCAGTTTGTCTCCAAAAATTTTCATAGCATGCAAAAAAAAGTTCAAACTATTCAAATATGAACAAAAATTAAAAAAAAGTCTAAAGCTACCCAGCAAAACTTTGTTAATGGGTATCATTATTTGCCAACAAGAAGTAATGAGTTACTGATAATTGAACACCTATGGATTACCTTGTAATAATACTTCATTATATTTTACATTACTTCAAAGCATAACATAATGACTTACCGATCATCACATAATGCATGAATTATAAACGTAAAGTAAGTAATTAATAGATATTTTTGAAAATATATTTATAGACACATTACTTTGTGGATTTTTTGTAAGCATAAGGGTAAGGTGTATATTTTTGATATCACGAACGAAAACAAGGAGCACAACAACTCATTAACATTTTTAAGCAATAAAATATTATATGTATCGATAGCTCAGTTGGTAGAGTTCACGCGTAACTAATTGTTAAATACCAGAGACCCCAGGTTCGAATCCCAGGATGACCACGTTATTTATTTTTTTTAATAAAAAAAGTTATTTATTTAATTAAAAAAATATCTGTAAAAAATTGTTTATGTATATTTTTTTTATGAAAATATATTTATAGACACATTACCTTTTTCCACCATGTAACCATATAAGTAACCAGTTACTTTACCCCTACGAGGTAATGAGTTCACCCATTACTTTTAGGCTCATCGCCTGTAAAATTTATCAGTGAAGTAAGGTGTAATGTAATACGTGAAGCCCTATGGCGAGACATTACTTTACCCACGATTTGGTAATGTGTGGTTTTGCTTGGTAGTAAACTCCTTAACCCTTAAGCTTGAGATTGTGCACATAAAAAAAATATATGTCTAATATTTTGATGTCCTCTACAACATATACAAGATTTGTTCAAATCTGAGGATTCACCACTGTGTAGTTGCCTTGTGAGTAAATTTTAGAAACAAAACGCTAAAACTTACAAAATCTAGGAATGACTGGGCTATTTGACATTTATTTTGGGTTAAAATTAGTTAGAATTACAAAATATAGGTTGATTAGAAAAATCTTGATTTATATAAATTTAAACCCGTTACTCGAGGGCCGTTATGGTATTAGTTTTTGCAATGAGCGTGCTCACATGCAATAAATTTATAGCAAGCAATTTTCCAATTATTTCAGCTCAATAAATTTCACCTGAAGACACTAAATTTTAATGATATTACAATATCAAGGTATCGTTGACATGCAATCAATCGGCTCTTCTAGTAAATAAAAACGGGCGTAAAATTATTTGAAGATAAAAATAAATTTTGTGTAAAATTTTTTTGTTTTTCAAAAAAATTATGACATTTTTTTAGCAATAAACTGGGCAAACCAATGGGCATAATTTTAAAAAATCTCTGCAATCGATTTGACATTTTGCATGCTATCGTTTATTGCAGTTGAAGTCAACGGGTAAACCATTCACTTTACGTTTAAAAAAAAAACACACTTGAAAATTTATTTTTTTATTGCTTTAAGGCCCAATTACTGAAAGTTCAGTTAAAATTAACCAACTGTTAAATTGAAAATTTATATGGGAAACAACAACAAATGTGTCAGTTAAAGTCCCAGTTAGTAGTTAATGGGACATTGTGAAAATGAGGCTAATGTGTTTATTTTAATTTATTTAAATAATGTGTTCATTTTAGAAACAATCATAGCGATTCTTATTCTCACTTTCACTATTCACCTCCGATGTTGAACCTCAATTTCTCCCAAATATTTTTATTTTTATTTTGATTGACGAAGCGTCTTCACAGTCAACAAATATTCAAAAATCAGATACCAAATGGGCCATATTTACTAGCATTTTCTAAATAGCAGCTAATCCAGATTTTGGAATTTGAAAGTCGAAAGTCTTATGAAACTATATTCTTTTTAAAAGAATTGTTCATTAAAATATGTAAAAGAGAACACACATCACAATTGGATCAACAAAACATTAGAAAATCAACTCAAAGGAACATTTGATGAAACAAAAACATTATTCCATCTTAATATCACATTATGTAGCATCTATAAATCTGAAATTGTAATAGTTTATTATATTTTTTAATTCATAAAATCGAATGTGTCACATACATATGCTTTCAAAAACTGAACATTTTTATTCTTTGTGTGTTGTTGCCACTCACATTCGTTGTAATGTATTTTCAAGGAAGAACTTTTTTTGTAATTATGGTCGATTATGTCAAACGACTTAGCCGACAGCCTATTCAAGACGATAGTGTCGGTGGAGGCGTCGGCTTGAAAAAAAAACTGTCGGCGGCGACTAACTGGCTGACGAACGTTAGCTTGTATCACTGGTCACAAGTCATTTATTCTTGTGTACTAGGGCGGTGCTTATTTTGCAAAAAGAAGAACCGGAAGTAAAATTTTTAAACATTCATTTTTATTTTGTGCTTTTAGAAAGAAATTAATCACTTGTAGTTCTGTATTTCATAAATCTGATGCCAGTTATGAAATGAGCAACTCGACACAATATACATATGGATAATATCAAAAATTCGACACCTGTTGAAACTGACATTAGATGAAAATTTATTTTTCAAGGTTTTTTGAATCGAGCGATTTTATAAACAGGCTTAGGTAGACTATATGACCTGAAAAGTTTCACATTGAAAAGTCTGCAACGAAAGAACTGATTGACATTTTAAAGTCGAAAAATTACTTGAAACTCCCAGAAGTTTTTCATACATTTTATTTTGGCTCATATCTTTTCACTTTCATATACAAACTAATACAAAATGTATTCACTAGACTTGGGAGATATATTCAGTAAAAAGTAAGTTCCATATCGTTGTTTGGTGAAACTTTGTATGGTAGTTTACAAGTGAATCTAAAATATTGTGATATTTAAGCATTCGCAGTTTTTTCTATAGTCGTTTAATGGATTTGAGTTTCGTGAACAGTAATAAAAAATTATGTATTTTTATATAGTTTGAGAAATATGTTAAGTTGATATGAGCGGACCAATAACGGGGTACGAAAATAAAAAACTTATAAGGAATTGGCATAAACTTTCTGAAAATATATTATTTTTTTTGCAAAAATTGTATGAACTTTTTAAAAAAAATTTTTTTTCGCATATTGTTTATAAAAAAACATGACTTTAGAACATGCGAGGGCGGATCAATACGTCCGTGACTTTTTTAATGAAACACAGCTTTTTTTGCAAAAAAAAAAAAAGAAATATTTTTCAACATAATCTCCTTTTAGCTCAATACACTTAGTTCAACGTTTCTCCAATTTTGTATCCCTTCCAAAAAATAGGATTTTTCGAGGTCCACAAAATAGGCATTTCTTGGCCATATGGGGTCGTTTTTTTTAAATCCTCGTTAAATCAGTCCAATAAGTTGGCATAATATTCGCCGTTTATTGTTTTTCCCTTTTGAAGGTAATCGATTTAGATTATCCCGCGTTGCATCCCAAAAAAACTGTTGCCATCACCGTATTGGCCACGATTACGTTTATGGTCAATTGATGGCAAAAGCGACACCCATCTTGCGGACATCTTTCTTATTATTTTTTATTTATTTATTTTATTCGGATATCACATACAATTACAGTATGTGATCTTATAGCGATACAATCAATTTGTGATAGTAGTTACAATACTTTTAAGAAACAAAAACCCAACTGATCATTTAAAATCGAAACTACACTGCCATATGAAATGCCTATGGCATCAACAATCTCACGCACTTTTACTCTTCGATCGGCTAACACCATATCGTAGATTTTTCGACATTTTCTGGTGTATTGACCTCAATTGGCCGTCCAGAACGTTCAGCGTCATTTGTACTTGTGCGACCACAACTAAAGTCAGTAAACCATTTTTTTTAGCATTCAAATCGATTGTGCAGAGTCGCCCGTAGTATTTATCAAGCTTTTCTTGGTTTGATTGACGGTTTTTTTTTTTTTGCAAAAAATAATGTTTAATGAGCACTTAAAATTCATTTTTTCCATTTAAAAAAAAAAAATCACGAGTTTTTATGTTTTGAACAGCTGTTAAACGCAAAGTAAATGACGGAACTTGCTCAAATTTGACAGTTGTCTATTAACAGATGGTACTTGATGGGAGCAGTGTTGTATTTCATATAACTACGAGGGAAGTTCGAAAAGTGACGGACTTATTGATCCGCCCTCATAATTAGGCATCTAGAGTGAATCTTCACGACGGACTAAAGTGACACAGTGCAAAATAACTGAATTTTGTTCATTCCTAGCGGATAAGGCGGCAGTTTTTTCAAACTCATTTCGCTTGTGTGACAACTAAAGCGCGGTATCAATTGCTCAAAAACGTACACCAAATAAAATAGTTTAGTTAACTTAAAACTAAAATCGAAAAGGCATTAACAAATTTTAAGTACTTTAAATCTTATAGAGCAACCAAAATTTGCATAACCTCTAAAAGCATCCTTATATAAAATGTTTAATTTTGTGAATTTAAAAGTATATAATATACTTTCCTGCAAATAAGTAACACTAAATACAATTAAATATCATAAAACCGCCTAAAAATGCATGTTTTCCAAAATAATCTATTTTTTCTTTTTAAGTTCAAACATTTCTTTGAGCATATTTTTATACATTTTGGTGGAGTAATTTTAATTTTGAGTAGCGTGTTAGCTTATCAGTGCAAGTGTCGTGGGTTCGATTGCTGCCAGAGGCACTGGTCCGTTTTTTGCTACAACGAGCAGAAAGCAATTGTAGCTAATGCTCGGTTATGCTAATAAGCTTAATTTGTAATTAAATGATTATAAATAAATAAAAAATAAAAAAATGTTTTATATCGTTGTCCTATAATCAAACGGAGCTATCTACTTCTATACAAGTGTTCAGGAGAGTAAAATAACTGTTTAATTTACTCAAATTAAAAATATTTACTAACCGACCTTCTACAATATTAATTAATAACTGCTACACTCAAAAAAAAAAGTCCGTGAAGTTAGCAAAAAAGTTAGTGTAGTCAGCAACATTTTTGCTGGGAGGATAATTGCAGAAAAAACCGCTAATATCAGCAAAAGTGTTTTCAGTCAAGAAATTCATTTAAATTCTATGACATAAGCTATTAAAATTGTATTGAATTAACTGCTTCTGCATAAAATTTAAAATCGCAAACATCGCAAAAACAAGTGCTAATTTTAAAAGTGAATATGTGCAAAATATTCATCGTATTCGAATTTAGTTTACTAGCTGGTCCCGGCTGGTCAAATTTTTTGACTACCTCTGATAATTATGTCTTACTTATGTAAATATTATGTGCTTACGCGTAATCTCGTTATCTCAGAATCGCTATCAGCTGAAAGTCGTCTGAGACAACATTCGTAACAAGCATTTTATAAATATACGAAAAAGTTATTATAAACCAAAAAAACACATTTTTATCACTTGGTAATTACAACATCAACAAAGTACTGGAGATAGCTCATTTTCAAGCAAAACTAAATATTTTTGTAGATAGCTCATTTTAATTTTGCAAAAAAAAACAGCGTTGGAATGGCATCAGAACCTCATTTTCTCAAAAAATGTAGATAGCTCCGTTTGAATATAAGACAACGATATATTTTAAAATGAGATAATACAATGAGATCTATAAATTAATGTAGCTTTAATTAAATCCAAGCAAAAACTAAAATTTGAATATTTTGAATTTGCTTGTGAAAACCAGCTTGCCTCAAAGAATCGAAAATGTTTGAAATTCCTCATATACATTAGTGTTAGAAGTTTTTTGTTGCGAAAAATTTATAGGGCGACTCCTAATGGATAATTTTGTGATGATACTTAATTTAGCTTCCTCACCGAAGATAATTTCAAAAAGTTATCTCATAAGTACATAAGAAAAATCAAAACTTTAATGGGCTCGGTGCGGGAACTTTCTTAACTACCGCGAAAAAGTAACAACAGGCTTCTTAATATTTCCAGGCCTATACGGCTATGCCATGGAATTTTTTGTATTTGCACAAAATGAAAAAAGTAACAACATTATACTGAGAAAATTATCTACACTTCACTAATAATTTCTTCATAGCTTTAATGAAAGTTGTCACTGGAACTCGTCCATTAAAACTTTGCATAGAATCTATGAAACAGGTTTCATTAAAGACAAATGTTCATGAAATGTTTCATAAAATTAATGAAAATCTTCATACAATTAATGAAAGTCTTCATAAACTTATAAAATATTTATATGAAGTTGTGTAATATTTATTAGTTTTATTCAAACAATGAAAACCTTCATGAATTTCTTGAAAAAGTGCATTGGAATCAAGCCAATGAAACACTTCATATAAAATATCAAACAATTTCGTAGATGTCGAAATCATTAAATTAATAAAGCTCTTAAATATAAAATATATTGAAGATGTATAAAATATGTTGAACACTAGAAAATGAAATCCTAAAATAATTTTCGAAAGTTATGAAATTCAATGAAATTATGAAAAAAATAAAAAAAGTTATGTAAATGAAACAGTTTCAGAGCTCTAAAAAAATTGCATTAAATTTATAAAGAGATAGTTATGAAATCGAATTAATTATTTTTATGAAACTATGAAATTTTATGAAAAAAGTTTAGGAAAAATTTCATTATATTAATTGGATTTCTTGTATATAATGAAATTTTTAATTGAATCTATTGAAAAAAATTCTATGAAATTGTTTCTTTAATATCATGAAGAATAATTCTTTCAGTGTAATATACATATATCAAGTTTTATTGGAATCCTACCAATTTCTAATTGAATTTCAAAGACCTCAAAATGGGACAGAAAATCCGCAAAAAATTATGTTATTTTTCGGTAAATCCATGACACTTTTGTTCACAAAATAAGCAAAAAATTTCTTTAAATTAATGAGAATGCTTCATACTTTTAATGAATCTATCCAGTCAGAAACTGCCAGTGATACAAAAACTCAAGCACTGGCTTACCGCTAACTACCCGAGGAATTGTAAATATATTACTGGTAGAACTCGTGTTTAAGACACTTTACCAGCGTTTTCATAATTTGCCAGTATTTGCTTTACAATAGTTTTAGTGGTGCACAAAAACAATATGACCAAAGAATTGGATGACACCACTATGCCAACTTTTGGAAAAAAGCGTTTTCCCATTGCTATCTAGTTAAAAATTACCAACGGAACAAAATATTAATTCTTTTATCAAAATGATGCTTTGTTTAAAAAAGTTTGTAGTCGGAAGGTTCCTAGTGCGAGCCCGGTTTCAGGCAAAAATTTTTTTTTGTGATTTTTTTATACTAATTAATATATTTTTTTATGTTAAATTGATTTTTTGGTTTCTGGAAAAGCTCTTTTAAGGCCAACTTGTGTTTTGTTTTCACAACGTTGGCAAGTTGTTTCATTAAACCTTATGCCAGTGATGACATATTTGAGCAGCCAACTGTTACCCATCAGTTATCATTTACTTACGTTTTAAGTTATCAGGTATTATATGTCTCGCTAGCTCAGTGGTTAGAGCTGTCGGCTGCTATTCTGGTGGCCAGGATTAAAATACCGGTGCGACAAAACAAATTATACATGAACTTTTTTTTTTATTTTAGTGGGCGTTGTGGTGTAATAGTTAGCGCGTTGGACTGTTACACAGATGGTCCCGGCTTCGATTCCCGGAGACGACAACATCACTTTAGAAAAATAATATGTATGAGTTTTCTATCACATATATGTATCGCTGCGCCCACCTTCGGTGTTTCCATAGCACTTAACCCACCGAAGTAAAATAATGAATCAGGGCTATGAAACAAAAAGCTTCAATAAATTCGCCAACTCTACATCAGGTGAAGAGCAACAACTGTTCTAAGACTTATCATCTCGTGCAATTGCAGTGTTGCCATGTTTGAAGCCCTTCATCTTTCACCACCTTTCATGTCTCCACTATCCGAATTTCCTGAGTGTTGCTTCTCTTTATAAAAAAAAAAAAAAAATATTGGAAATTTTGCTTTCCCAG
Source organism: Delia radicum (assembly GCA_021234595.1). Taxonomy (NCBI): domain Eukaryota; kingdom Metazoa; phylum Arthropoda; class Insecta; order Diptera; family Anthomyiidae; genus Delia; species Delia radicum. The sequence continues at coordinate 157,953,094 of CM037851.1, read as the reverse complement.
TTCTTGTCCGACACTTTTTGAACAGACGGAACTTTTGTCTAATGATGTTATCATTTTGGGATTGGCAAAGCACTTGTTGCCACTACGTGTACCACTGGCTGAAGTGCCATGTCAGCGGTGGTCCATTTGTCTTTTTCTGACTGGATAGTTTTTAAATGAAACTTCTTCATTGATTGTATGAAACAATGATAAATTTCATGTTTTGTTTATAAACTAAACAAAAAATAAAAAGGAGAGAAAAAAGGAGAAAAAACAAAAACCATGTATTGAATATCCACCAGAGGTGGTCCTTGCACATAACAAACAAGTTTTCAATTTATGGTTATAATATTTAACTTCAAGCTCATATATTAGTTCTCATGTAGTGAGTAAACTAGTTTATATGAATGTTTGATGTTTGGCATTGGATTGTTGCCGCTTTTAAAACGTGTTCTGATGATAGGAACCTAGAAATTCCCGAAATAGATCTATCAACACATTCCTGAAAGGGTCAATTAATAAATTTGAAAACAAAAAACTCTATAGCTTATTTGTTAGGACAATATCCTAATAAAGAAATATAGGGTATGGCCTCGAACTTGAATAATTTTTTTCATTTTCATTGCACAATTAAAGGTCGAAAAACATATAATTTTTATTTTTAATAAAAATTATATCAAACTTTCATATAATTTTAAGAAAACTTGCAATTATTTAATGAAAAGTTTCAATTCCAGTACAATTTCATTGATTTTATTTAAAATTCATTCAGTGCATTTAAAATCACTAATTTTACAGGCTCAAACGAGACTTGAGGTTTTGGAAATAGGTGCAAATTATTGATTCTAACAATACTATTGCACAAGTTCAAACCGAATTACCTTAAAAGCAAAAATGCTGTATAGTCAAAATGTGCTTTAAAAAAGCATTTAACTTATTCAAGGCTATGAGGAAAAGTTAATATCGAAAGCAATTTATGAAAATCGATCAATAAAAAAAAAAAACAAAAAACTCACAAAACAATAATAATCGTAAATATCTAGGAAGCCGCTTAAATGTGTAACATAAAGTTGCCAAAATCGTAAAATAATATAAAAGCCGCATAAATTTAGAAGCGTAAAATCGAAAAAAATTCACTAAAAATTAAAAAATCGCCCAAAAAAGAAAACAAACATTGAAGATTTCTCAAATCTAAAAATCATATACAATCTTAAATAAATAATCTTTAGGTAATTTACATTTAGCTAAATAAGTATCACCCTAATACAACTATAAACTTAACACTACCAACATACAAATTCATATGAGAATCACGTAAATTCCATTTAAGTTTTCATAACAATTTCTGTGTGTGTGTGTGTTTGAGTCAGTGTCAGTAGATACTTTTCTTATGAATTCATTACCATACGCACACACCCAAATAAACTTAATATGTATTAAGAACTCGTTCGCTTAGAAACACACACAGTCGAAACTTTTAGTTAAGCCCATTTTAGTAACTTTCGTTACTAAAAGAATAAAAAGTTTTGCGAAATAGTTAAAGAAATTGTGCAGAAACTACTCGCATTAAGAATGTATGTGACTTAGTATAAGTGTATTCGCTTATGTATAAGAGATAGTATTGGTTGACATCATAATCGTTGACAAAGTTAAATACTTACCTGTTGCCTTTAACGTTAATACAAGAATGTAGGTTTTTACACTCCGGTAGTGTAAATTAATAATTTATTGCAAATGTCTGCATATTTCCGTTACGCTTTATATAGACAAAAACAACAGCAACAACACCAACAACAAAATATTATGCTTTTAGGCAACAAACAACTAACACGTTTAGAAAATATGCTTAACACTTTTTACCCTTTTTCGTAACAATCACTTACAGAGAATTGTTATTTTTTTATTTTGTGGAAAACACTTGACTTTACTTGAGCTTCATATGCATAAAATACACTCATAGAAATAAACGAGTACAAATAGCAGAAAAAGATACTCAAAATTAGTTAAAAAATTGTCTTGCAGAAAAAACTGCTAAACTAAGCAGTTTTTTTTTTTTTTTTGCTTAATATTAATAAAATAAGAACAGCAAAAATAAATCTGTTAACTTTACAAAATTTTAGTTTTTTTTGTGTGAATTTTATGGCGTTTTCTTTTCTGGCAAAAATGTCACATTTTTTTGTGCTTTGCCCTCAAATTTCCTTTTTTGTGTTCTTTTCTAAAATAAGGTAAACATTCCGAGAGGGTGCCGTATTTCTTTCTAAAAATATTGCCCTAAAAAAAGGCAAAAAGTGCAATTTTATTTACAGGGTTGTTTTTGCCCTGTTTTTCCGATTTATCAATCTTGTGTGTATATATTATAAAGTTGTTTGCGAGAAAACTCTCACCTTGGTAGCCGAAGGTTAGTGTGCTGGCTTCTGATGCATAAGGTCCTAGGTTCAAACCGTCATTGGACCACTATTTTTTTTTTTTTTATTATAATTTAGGAGTTTTATTCATTTTGTTTTATGTTATAATATTTTATTTTTTCTGTTTGCAAGTATTTAATTATTTTTGACCTAAAATTCGTTAAAAAAACAAAATTATTATAAAAGTTATAAAAAAAAAAATATATGAAGCTAACTTAAAACTTAATTAAAAAAAAAAATAGTTATTAAAAAAAAATCTTTCATGTTAGATGAGATTCGAACCGGGACTGCCATAACAATATTGTATAAACACACATGTGATAAAATTGTGTTCTATTCTGTTTGTAAAAATGAAGCATTTTATTGGGGCGAGGGTGAAATGTAGTGTCCGACCGAACAGTTCGGCCGGAAAATGCATTTGGTCTGTATTCGGTATTTTAAAACATTATGGACAAATTTGGAGGATGGAAAAATGTTTATTGGGCTGATTAAATGCTATTTTGAGTGTCAAATTTGTAGTTAGGCAATGAATTCACTGTTCGGCCTCAGAAAGTTCGGCCAAATTGAAAATAGTTCGGCGGCCGAACTTTTAACTTTATAGCTAAACTTCGGCTTTTCTTTTAAATTTTATACACAAAATCGAATTAAATCGGCTCAACAAACATGTTTTCAATACCAAAATTTGTCATCATTGCCTCTAGATATCAAAATACCGACAAAATATAGTTTTTTGGCCGAACTGTTCGGTCGGACACTAGTGAAATGTTTGAAATGTGTCCACTTTAAAATGCAAAACTTTTTTCTAGAAAAGAAAACACCATTAGGTAATTGAAAATAGCATTTTATTCTGTAAAATTAGCAAAAACTTTTACTAAATATTTGTAGTCTAAAAATAGCAAACAAACATGGTAATATTAACAAAATTTTTGCTATATTTACCTCAAATTTAGTAGAATGTAAACAACAGTTTAGTTTTTGCCAACAAATTGTGGATTGTTGATTTAATAACGGCAGACTTTAATTCGCATTAAAAAAAACTAAAAAGAAATTTCACATTTTTTAATAATATTTTTGTCTACTAATATTTAGTAAATGCTTTTGCTGATTTTAGCAGATTATTTTGTTACTTTCAATTAAATAAAAATTTTGTTCAAATATAACTAAATATTTGTGAAGTCAACAGATTTATTTTTGTTATTCTTAAATTACTAATATTAATTAAAAAAAAATCTGCTAATTTTAGCTGTTTTTTCTGCAGGGTATTTTTTAACTAATTTTCAACTAATTTTTAGTAGTTTTTTTTTTTTGCTATTTTTACTGTTTTTTTTCTATGAGTGTATATGAGAGAATTATCGTTAATGAAACACTTTCATGTAATTTTTTTTCGTAGATTCAATGAATGGTTCCATTATATCCAAAAAATTTTATTAATTTTAAAAAATTTTTCATAAAATTTTATAGTTCTAATTGTTTTTCTGTTAATTAAAGTAAATTATCACAAATAAAATTATAATTTTTCTGTTAATATGAAAAATTTTTCATGATCTTGAACCGAACTAACCAACAACTCACATACAATTTATATAGATCGACAATAAAAATTCACTATTTTATAGTTTCATAAAAAAAAATTCATTAAATTCCATAAATTATCTCATCCTAAATTTAATGAAACTTTTCTTTGTAGCTACTAAATTATTTCAAAGACGTATTTTCTTATGTTTTCATAAAATTCCATAATTTGAATTATTTTCATACATTTCAAACTTAAGTTTTACGATTTAATCCTTAAATGTTCAAGTGTTATAATAAAGCACTTGAACAGTTGAGAATTAAATCTTAAAACTATAGTTTGAAATGTATGAAAATAATTGAAATTATAAAATTTTATGAAAAAATAAAAAAATTTTGCCTTTTATTAACTTTGTATTTCAATAAATTTGTTTAAAAAATCATATGAAGCGGTTCGTTAGCTTAACTAGTTCCAATACATTTTTAAGACATTCATGAAGAGTTTTATTAAATCAAGAAAACTTCTTAATATTAAAAAATTTTATGAAACTGTTTCTTAAATTCTTTAAACGCTTCATTGTCGGAATGATTTATTAGTTTTGTGAAAATTTTCATTAATTCTACAAACATTTCATAAATATTGACTTAAATTAAACCTGTTTCATAGATTCTATGAAAAGTTTCAATGTACGAGTTTCAGCGACATGAAGAAATTCATTACTAAAGCGAAGATAATTCTCTCAGTGTACGGGTATGTATGTATGTATATTTTTACAACATAAAAGTAAATTTTTAGGGTATGATAGATATTAGATAGATATTTACAATAAGGTATTTGTGTTAACATACTTGATACTTTTTTCTTAAAAAAAAAAAAGATATGAAAAATGCCAAGAAGTGTTCTTAAAAAAAGGATGCAGAACCTTAAGTGATAAAGATATATATTTGCTCATGCCCAAAGCACGAATGTCAAACATTTAAAATATTTTGCGCCTTGGTGCAAAAACACAATTAAAGTTAAAATGAATAGCGAAAAATCTAAAAAATAAAGATATGGGCCTAACGGGACTGCACTATGCTTTGTCCCGTAGACAAAAATCAAAAAAAAATTTTTGTCTCAAATTGTTTTTAAATACAGATTTTTTGAAAGATAATAAGGTATCTCAAATAAATGTTAACAAAAAAATTTTTTCTGATTGCTTTTGCCACCACGAGAGGGCGTTAAAAGCAGATAATATCTTGCAAAAATTACTTAACAGAAAAATGAGTTTTAGTTGTTTCACAAAAATAATTCTGAAAAATTCATTTTTTTAAAAAGTCGCTCGAATTTGGTTTTCAAGTACTTTGATATATTTGCAGTTAAATTAAAATTTATAATTTAGTATTTATTTACAAAATAACTTTTTTTATTGCTCTGAAAAACACATTTTTTTTGTTGAAAATCCAAAAATTACTTAAGTTTGATGGAGTATAAAAAAAAATTATATAAAATTAGATATTTTTTTTTTCTGTTTTTGTAAGTTTATACTCTTAGCTAACAGGGTATTCAAAAATTAGTGCCTATTTTTTACCACAACTTAAAAAAAATGCGTTTTTTGAAATGCCTAATTTTATGATTTTTACTCAAATATCAGGCATTTAAGAGTGTTTAATATCATTGCGAAACACGATTTTATATTTTGAATGTTAAAAAATTAAAAAATTTAATTATATCATTAGTAGACCAAAACCACTGAAGTATTTTCAAAATTTAGCTCGAGTTCTTTTTTTATGGCCCACTGAAGATTTTAATTTTTTTTTAAAGGCGTTTTGAGTAAGTCAAAAAAAATGTATTAAATCTAATACAAGGTTAATAGATGATTTTAATAAAATTTGATGACGGTTCTTTTCATAGAACTAATTAACCCACTATCTGCCATTTTTGGGGTCATTTCAGCCCCTCCTCATAGAACACCACTAACACGTTTAACATTTAAGATAAACTCGGAGACCCAAAATTTGTTGCACAGTGTATGCAACTGTAGCTTTAAGTTATGTAAAATATCTCATTAATAATTAGTTAGATCCAATTAAACTATAAATTAGATTCTGTTTCATATTTAAATTACTATTTTAAAGTGTAAGTTGCGATTGACTTCGATTTTGAAGTTTTTTTTTGTTTCATATTTTTGTTTTGCTTTATCATATTATTTGCCGTTATTTATATTTTTCAAATTAGAGATGATAGCGTGACACAGTTTTGTTTTTAAATTACAATACACGCGTGTGATAGTAACTATATTCTAGCAGCGCTAATACGACCATATATTAAATTTTCGGAAATGCGAGAGAAATTTTTATTTTCTATAAAAGTTTCAATTGTATAAAAACCGTAAGTGTTACAAATTTAATTGCCTTTAACATAAGTGATCGTGAGTGCTAGTGGATGAAAATACTAACGGGTCCATCTCTATTTGTAACGTAAACAAGGTTTAAAAAATAAATTTATAAATTAATGTAACTAATCTGTGGTGATGGCAAATATTTTAAAAAATTCCGATATAATTGATTGTTGGATAGCAGCATCCTCAAACAATAAAATATCAGAGGTGTATAAATATGTAAAACATAAGATAGGCGATTCATATTTTAACAAAAAAAACTTAATACAAAGTATTCAGTTTTTTAATAGTAAAGTGAATAAGTTATGGAGAGAAAGCAGATATAATCGAAGTTATTTTGAAAAAACAAAAAATAGAAGAGTAACAGATGTTGTTGTCTTCAGATCCCGTATTATCATCAAAGAGAAACATTAAGATTAAAAATAAAATAATAGATGCTGAAATTGGGAAATATATTCTTGGAGAAAATGTTGAAATCGAAGATGAGATAACAGAAGACGAGATGAGTTCTTCGTTAAGCGAAAATTGGTTTTGGGAAGAATCAAATAGCGATGATGCTTTGTTATAAGTTTGTCTTTATATGTTTTTTTTTTATCGTTTTTTATTTTAGCAGTGATAAAATATAATTATTAAGTTAAACTATTATAATTTTTGTTTAAAAATCCAAAATTTTAATTTTTTTATCAAAATATATCGCACTTAATCAACAGGAGGGTATTAACTCAAAATGTTCAGTAGAAGCAAAACAATTTTAAATTTAATATTAAAGGCACATGAAAAAGAATTTTTAAACCAACCATTTCATTATCAAAAAGTAGGCAAAATAGCACGATATTTTTACAGCGGATATGAATACTACTCGTCGATTTTTTTCGAAAAGTGGAAAAATAAAAATTTTGATAGAAGTGCGATATGATTTTTTCATAATTTTTTAATGACGTTTACATTGCTAGTTTTCCTCTTTAATTTTTTCATTTATGTTATCTTTCAAATATCCTTATAATTTTATTTTTGCAAGAGCATTTTAACCGGTTTATCCTATTTTTCAATAAATGATGTTTTTGTATTTTCCACATTGATAATCCGATTCTACCCAAATTTGGCACAAATATATATCTTGCAAATATCAATTTACATACCAAAATTTATTACGATCAGACAATTTTTTTAGGAGTGGTAGCGTTTTTAAGAAAAAGGATATATAGCAGGACCTTGAGTCCTTAGTCCGATTTAAATAAAAATTTACACACACGTTGCTAGTTGCATGTGTATCAGCATGACCACTCTTTGTAATTTTGTGCGCATTATTGAAGCTAAAATTATATTTTTCAATTTCAGGACACATGGGCGGTAGGCGTGTCCTAGGGCCGCTTTTCCAAAAATTCTTATTTTTCTTAACTAAGCTATTTTATGCTAGTGTACCAAATTTCAAAAATATCTGACTTCTCCTTCTATTTTTGTCCCTTCGTTATATGGGAACGAAGCATAGTGGACTGTGCCCCGGTAGGCTAATTGGTACATTCAGTTTTAAAAACTTTCATTATATTGATGAAACTGTTTCATATATCGTTTGTCATCTATTATTCATTATATTTATAAAGTTTTCAAAGATATGATGAAGCGTTTCATAAGAATTTATGTTAAATGCTTTATAAATCAAATATTTTACTTTTAAATTTCAAAAAAAAGTTTAAAAACCTAAAGTTTATTTTTCTATCTTCTATCATAAATTATGATGTGTGCAAGATTATTCAAGATCATTTGTTTTTGTTAAAAAAAAAACCGTGCAATGTTTATTTATTAATTCAAATATATCATCATCCGCTAATTTAAAGCAGACAGGTCCTTACATGTTTCATTTCGCGTCACCGAAAATCCTCCGAGGACAGAGAACATTTTATTTGATTCGACAAATGGCATACATAGGCTAATCTCAGGGGATTTAGTCTCATGTAGTTTAATCTTTAAAATGGGTCTATCAAATATGATCAATTTCATATATAATTTGATACAATTTTATCCAATACATAAAAAAAAAATAAAAAAATATTTAATATGCTTTAGAGATCAGTACTTTTTATATTAATCCAATTAAATACGATTTATTTGTAATTCATTTATTTTACATATAAATATTAATTTTTTAAAAAATAATATTAACGCTAAAAATTTAGGCTTTTTATGAATCTGAAGTTTGAACAGTTAATAAATTTAAAACGCTAGTTAAAATATAAAAAAAAAAACAACATTTACCGATTAAGAAATTTTTTGTTCGCAAAATTTTCAAGTACACACAAAAAACAGTTTTGTAGTTCCAACCGAATTTTTTGCCAACCGAATTTTTGTGGTTCCACGTACTATCACTATTATTAAATTTTAATACAACCGACATTTATTTACAAATTTCAAATTTTTATTGTAACAATTGAATTGAATATTATATGTTTATGGACTATAATATTCTATAAATAGATTCACATACATTCAACACCATTTATCTTATTAATAAAACAATTTTATGCCTCGAACTGGGCTCGAACCGGCGAGCTTCCGCTTGTCAGTTAAGTACTTTACCTCTAGCCTAAACGCAATTTAAATATGTTGTTTTTAAATTTCAAACTTGAATATTTTCTAGTTTCAAATTTAAATATTTGTCTAAAAATAGATTTGTATGTACAGCAGAAATACGGTTGATATCCTCAATATTTTATTAGAGTTACCAAAACTATAAAAAAAAATTATATTATTTTAAAATTATTTTATTAATAAAAAATTGTTATGCCACGAAGTGTCCGTCAAGTAATTTACCTCTAGCCTAAACTCAATTTGAATTTGTATTTTCCAATTTCAGCCTTGAATGTTTTCTTTGTTTTAAATTTAAATAAATATGTCTAAAAATAGTTTCGTATGTACAACAGAAATTCGGTTGCTGATCTCAATATTTTATTATAGTTTCCATAGCTATGAAAAAATTAATTTATTATTTTAAAATTATTTTATGTAAAAAATCTTATGCCGCGAACAGGAGTCGAACTGGTGACCTTCTGTTTGTCAGGCAATTACTTAACCTCTAGCCCATACCCAATTTGAAATTGTATTTTCTAATTTCTACCTTGAATACTTTTTTTCTTTCAGGTTTAAATATGAATGTCTAAAAAAAGATTTGTATGTACAACAGAAATAGGGTTGCTAATATTAATATTTTATTGGAGTTTATTAGAGTTACCAAAACTATTAAAATCGAAACTAATATTCGATTTTAACAGAAATATTTTATTCAAGGGATAAGATCTCCGAATAGTGGTTGGTTGTTGGTATTAAAGGTAATGTAGAAGATAATATTTTTTCAATATTGATAAGGAAAACCAATAGTTTGAATGATGTGACTGTGTTTTTGGTTAATTTTATATATTTTCTGTTTACAATATAGTTTAATTATTCTGATGATGAATTTTAAGTACTTACAATTACAATTATTGAACAATGAAAATGAAAATTATTCATGTTCGCGGCCATACTCTATATTTCTTTATTAGGATCTGTCCTAACAAATAATCTATAGAGTGTTTTTGTTTTCAAATTTACTATTTGACCCTTTCAGGAATGTATTGATAGATCTATTTCCGGAATTTTCTAGGTTCCCATCATTAGAACACGTTTTGAAAGAGGTAACAATCCCATGCCAAACATCAAACATTCATATAAACTAGTTTACTCACTACATGAGAACTAATATATATATATATGAGCTCGAAGTAAAAGATTATGACCATTGATAAAAAAAAAAATAAATTGAAAACTTGTTTGTTATGTGCAAGGTCCACCTCTGGTGGATATTCAATACACGTTTTTTGTTTTTTTTCACCTTTTTATTTTTTGTTTCTTTTATAAACAAGAACAGGGGGAGTAAACTAGACTGTACTTTGTCTTTTATACAAGTTTGATATAATTTTTATTAAAAATAAAAATAATGTTTTTTAGACCTTTAATTGTACAATGAAAATGAAAATATTCAAGTGCACATAACAAACAAGTTTTCAAATTATTTTTTTTTATCAATATCCTAATAAATAAATATAGAGTATGGCCTCGAACTTGAATAATTTTCATTTTCATTGCACAATTAAAGGTCGAAAAAAACATAATTTTTATTTTTAATAAAAATTATATCAAACTTGTATATATTGAATAATCATTAAATTTTATTGGTTACAATGGAATTCCAACCAAGTTATTCTCTGTGTGTAGAAGACTTACAGATGTTTTTTCAATTTCAGAACAAACAGCAAACTTTGCTCGTCCTTACTATGCAAAATAATTAAAAATAATAACTAAACGGTTGGTATTATGGATCAATGCGATCTTTGATTATGAAGGATATATCTCCCTATTCAGATACTTCACCAACTTCATATGGTCCAAAAAGGCTATTTTGTTAATGACAAAACAGGATCAGTGGTAGAAAGTATATTGCCCATAGGAAAACCAACCAACTATTTAATTTTTAAATTGAAAATTTAGAATTCATTACATTCTCTGAAGATGTTCGGTGACGCGAAATGAACATGTAAGGACCTGTCTGTAGATAAAGTCTGCATTAAATTAGATGAATAGACATGTTTAATTAATAAATAGTCCTTGCACTTTTTTTTTTTTTTAACAAAAAACAAATTTTCTTGAACTTGAATAATCTGGCTCACAACAAAAAATTTTTAAAATTAATAAAATTTGTATTTAAAAAAAAAATAAAAAATTAATCATCAAAATTAAATATCGCCAAGAACCTTGTTTTTTTATCAAAAACGGTTGGTCACGTTAACTATGATGTATTAAATTTGATCAGTCTCTGTTAAATTTGTATTTATTGTGGCACGCTTATTTAATAAAAACTCGTCCTTTTGGTAGAAAATGATGCGGCTGATGATGATGTTAAAAGCGTTTAATATTTATTTTCTTTTACCAAAACGTGCAAACATAAGAAGTTTAAGAAAACTTACTTCGCATACGTGTAGAAAAGTTAAAAATGTTATTTAACTTAAAGTCGTTAAAAATTAAAAGCGGAAATTACAGGATATAAACATGCGTGTATAACACGATTACGCTGAATTTATATACAAACGTAAAATATAGTTTTTGATATAAAAAAGTGTGTTTTAAATTTATATTTTGTTTGCAGGTAAACAAACTTTATTATTTATTTATTTATTAAAAATCTTTTACGATTAACCTGATAAGGTTAATGAACTGTCATAGTGACATGACACACTCTTTAATTATATCCATTCCAATAAACTTCTTTGCCATGTTAGAATACGTCGATAAAAATATAAGTGATTCCATAAAATAGCATTCAAAAGTTAACGGTTGCTATAGAAAAGTTTTAGTTCCTCTTTTTTTTATTTTGTATTAATGTTGTTGTGATATTTTTTTTTTTTTTTATTTATTATAAGACTATAAATTTTGGAAACTTTCATAAAAGCGGAAAATAATATCATGACAACGTGTTTAGAATTTTTAATTTTATATCGTTTGACATCATTTTCCGGTTCTTTTTCTACAGTTTTAAATATTTATAATTATTTTATTATTCTTTATGCTTTATAGTACTTAATTTTTACGAGTGTTAGGTAATGTTTAAATTATGGCATAATTTTGTTTTTTACGAAAAAAATAATTTTTTTTTTTTAATAGATAAGCAATTTTTTTAAACAAAGTTCAAATGAAATTTAATGTTAAATATGATGCAATTTTTTTTTTTTTTTTTTTGCAGATATTCTATTAAACAAAATATTTGTTATTAAATTAATTTTAATAAATTGTTCTTGCATACACACACAAATACACACACACACACACACAGAGAAATGAAGTGCCAACCGAATTGAAAGTGTATTTTAATGGTAACAACTTATAACTTTAGTTAGTACAGGGTGTCTGGTGGCAAATTTATATTTTTAAATACGATTATTTCAAAAAAATAGACGGTGCGGAGTGAGGGTGGCGGCGTTGGAATTATCGATTTTGCGGATTTGTCAGTCACGATGTCGCAGTGGTCAAGTGAGCATCGCGCGTTCGCCGTGGAGACATTTTTTAAGAGTAATGATTTTTACGTAATTGCTCGTCGACAATTGTGTTCAAAGTTCGGTATTCGACGAATACGTGATGGACCGAGTGGATTCCATGGATTTTTTTTTTTACCTCAAAGAGAGGATTTATAATGACAATTCCCAATCTCTTGTGGCTTTAAAGGAAAATATTCGTCGAGAAATCAGCTCAATTAAACCAAGTTTACTGCAGCGTGTGGCACAGAACACAAGGCTCCGTTTTGAACAGTGTGTTCAACTCGACGGAAGACATCTGGATGACATACTCTTTAAAAAATAAAATCCGCATTTCCATTCTATCGTTCAATGCTCTTAATAAAACTTTTGTGGCAAATATTATGTTTTTTATTTAAGTTTGAAAATATAAATCTGCTACCAGACACCCTGTACAACGATGTTTACATTAGATTTCTGAATATTTTGGGTGTTTCAACTAAAATTCAGTTGAATCAATCTAACTTTGGTGTGAAAAACTGATGTTCAATTGTACCAACGGACTGAAATTCGTAATAAGCGAGTTTGAATAGTAGTAACCAAGTTTCAGTTGGCAAATAGCTAAAGTTTTCCATGTGTGCAGATTTAATTTAACTTTTTTTTTATTTTTGTTTTTTTTTTATATAAATATACAATTAAATAAATTTGAATAAATATTTACTTAATTTATATTTACAAACTGATATAAGATTTATTTAATAAACATTGATTTACCATAGCTGATATATTTTTTATCATAAAAAATATTAAATAATATTTATAAACATGTACACTAGGTTGTCCCAAAAAAAATAAAATTTGGATTTTCTCGGAAGATCTTTCCTAATTTGGATACTCATAAGGTTAAGTATTTTTGAGAATTTTATCAGATTTTTCGGAAGTGGTTTAGAGGTCGCGCAAACCGATTTTGTACCAAAAATCGAGCTTTTTGGGCTTTTATTGAATTATTCTTGAAAATTGCTAAAAAATCGGTCATTTTTCGGCTTCTGAGTAAATATTCTTAAAGAAAATTTTCCGATCTTTAATTTTATGTGCATAAGTAATAAGTTTCGTCAGGGATTTTGCACATTTTAATACATTATATAACAGTTTTTGTAAATTTTCAACAAATATGAAAAAGAATGCTTTATAACTTTTAAAATTTGTATGAATACTAAAAAACTAATGATGCAGTTTAAAAGATTATGAAGTTTTAAATAAATTAGCGGAAAAAATAATATAATTTTCTTTTTACCGTTCTCGAGTTATACCCTTTTAAAGCTTTGCACCCATTGTATGAAATTTTTAGTACTATAAGATTTGGGCATCCGATTTGTTGTAAACTTTAGATTATGAGATTTGAAAATTTATTTATTGTATGTCAAAGCTTAGTTTTAAGTGTTGTCAAGTTGTGGACAGCAAAAAAAGTAGCCAAAAAGCCGTTATCACTAGGTGGCACTGATATGGCTCGAACTAAATTTCATGATTTATTGGATTTGGGGGAACTACAACCCTATTTTTGGCAGATAGTCTATTGGTTTAGAGATAACAAGTCACAATACAATTAAAATTTTTGTAAACTAATAAGTGGAAGACGCTTGATTGAGATTGAGATAAATTTTATGGCTTGAGATAAAAGCTTTTATGCTAGAGCCCTCTTCCGGTAATTAGCAGCTGGAGAATATGCAACCAAGGGAAGATTATAATGAAATGCTGCAACTGAGCCATTAGCCGAGCTCGCTGGATGATGAAAATTATATACTCTCTAAAAATATGTATTTTTCGAAACCAGCTACAACCTTTCATTCAAAATTCAAAAATTGATGCCTTGCTAAAGTTTACCTCATTTATTTTAAGAGTATATATTAAAAATTGGTACCTATGCCAGTGTCGCCGATACGCTCCTCTCAATGGCCTTAGACTTTTGAAACAATTGTATGATTACAAACGCTTTAATGAAAAAGTTGCATGCGAGACTCTGAAAGCCTTTCTGGGTCATCAGTGGTACCTTTACGAGAAGTTGGCTGCCTTATCGTTTTTTGATGAACGTATAGATACCAAACTTTGCGTTTAATGCTTAGAAACCTACATAAACCAAGTAATAACAACGAATTAGTGAAAGGAAATTTAACAGAAGACATGATTGAAAATAAACACATCAGTGTTTTATTACAAAAGCCAGCCTAACTTTTTTTGAAGCTTCCAACATTTACTGATTTTCTACAAACGGATCCAGAAAAATGGGAAAACAACAAATCATTTCAGGAAGCAAAACACAAAGTTCAACAATTGCAAGTTGTAAATGATTGTCGCAGAACGTGGTGTGGCCTTGGCTAATAGTTATATCAATATCACAACTTCTGAAACAGACTTTCAGAGTTTACTGCAGGGGTAGAGCAGCATCGCAAGAACACTAATAAATGATTTATAACAATCTATTTTTCTTTGTTTTTAATATAATTGTAATGTATGAGTGGTAAGTAACTATTATTTTATTTGTAAAAACATTTTCTAAATCCAATTATTTAAAGCTTAAACCAATGCACACCTAGTTCACACCTTATATTATTATACATTTCATACAATGTGTACAAAGCTTACAAAGGGTATAACTCGAGAACGGTGAGAGAAAATTCATTTTTTTTTTCAGCTAATTAATTTAAAACTTAATAATCTATTAAACTGCATCATTCGTTTTTTTAGTCTTTATACGAATTTTAAAAGTTATAAAGCATTATTTTCCATATTTGTTGAAAATTTACGAAAAACCGTTATTAAATTGTCAAAATGTGCAAAATCATGCCGAAACTTATTATTTATGCACATAAAATTAAAGATCGGAAAATTTTCTTAAGAATATTGACTCAGAAGCTGAAGAAATACCGATTTTTTAACAATTTTCAAGCAAAATTCAAAAAAAAGCCCAAAAAGCTAGATTTTTGGTAAAAAATCGATTTGCGCGACCTCTAAACCACCTCCGAAAAATCTGAAAAAATTCTCAAAAATTCTTAGCCTTATGAGTATTCAAATTAAGAATGATCCTCAAAATTTTTTTTGAATGGGACACCCCTAATGTACACTAGGGTGTCCCAATAAAAAACACTAATATGTTGTTCTCTCTTAATTTCAGTGCTTATGAGGTAGAGTATTTTTGAGATTTTTTGGAGGAGATTTAGAAGTCGCGCAAATCGGGTTTCCTCAAAAATCCGCGTATCTGTACGTGTTTAGAATTATACTTATAACTTGGCCAGTAACCCAAATTTTCATAGCTTCTGAGTCAATATTTTGACTAAAAAAGTGCAAACTTTATTTTTATGTGCAAAAACCATAAGTTTCGGCAATGCGTTCTCATAACATTTTTCGTATTTTTTGCATACATTTTGAAAATATCGCTTTATAACTTTTAACATTTCTAAGAAGAATCAAGAACTAATGATGCAGTTTGAAAGATTGATAAATGCTAAAAAATAATCTTGCATTGAAACATTTTTAGAATTTGCTCTTACTGTTTCAGTGTTATAAACTTTTAAAGATTTGTACCCATTGTATAAATTTTTGTTTACTCTTACTGTTCCAGCATAACGCACATTTAAAGCGTTGTACCCATTGTATAAAACTACACTCTGGGAACTTCTGCTTTAAAAATATGCAGTTGTTTGGGTTGTAATACAGTTTCTTTTTTGTATGTAAATGTCAGTCATTGGTAGAACAAAGTAAATTTTTTATTAAAAAAAAAACAAACCACATCAAATGACTGTTTTATGATTTTACATTAATTTTTTACTGTAGTTTTTTGTTATTTAAAAAATAAAAAAATAAATGTTTGTTTATTTTTTACTAACCACAAAATAAAAATAAAAAACAAAAAAAAAACAAATTATTTCTTAAGCCAGAGTAAACACTAAAAATTGTTTATATAATGTGCGCCCCGGTAGGCTAGTTGTAGCGTGCTGGCTTATCAGTGCGGGGGTCGTGGGTTCGATTCCCACCAGAGGCACTGGTCTATTTTCGCTACAACGCGCCAAAGGCCATAGTAGCTAGTGCTCGGTTAGGGTAATAGTATATAATTTGTAATTATATGATTATTAATTAATAATTAATTAATTAATTGTTTATATAAATAGAACATTTTTGTTATTCAAAGTTTAGTTACGTCATTTTGCTTGTTAGGAAAAGACCCTATCCACGTGTTTGATAACTAAGAAAACAAACATGAAGCAAAATTGATTATTAATAGGTTCTTGTTAAGTTCTGCCTATTATGGAGGCTCTAGCTTTTCTAAAACTTTGGGTTCTGATGAGATCTTTAGCCAGATCGAAATACTGGTATAAACCTGGCTAATATGTTGTATAAGCTTTATTTTTTTAAATATACTGAGGTTGGAAACTCTTTATAAATTGAAAATAACATAAAAATGATCTCGATGTATATAAAAATAAAAAAACTAATATAACTGAAAAAAAAACATATGGTGTATTTTTACTACAATTCACTTTTTGAACATTAAAAAACAAATAACAATGTTAATTGAATTTACTGTAATGTGAGTCATCCTTTCTTTAAGTGAAATTTCATTGGTTTTTAACTATATTTGCTATATAGTCTTTACCTCTATAGTATTGTAAGTGTAATAATGTTGCCATCAGATCTTTGAATTTTGTGAATTTTCGTGTTTTGCGGATTAGTCATTTTTGATATTTGTTATCTTGATTAAAAAATAAAAACTAATCTCATAATTATGAGTTTTTTGTTGCGTTTCGCTTACTCGCTATTTGATATTTAATACTTGGAGCGAGCAAAGAATTACCAATTTATGATATTACTGAAACAATTTCATAGAATTTTTTGCATAGATTCAATGAAGAATTTCATTATAAGCAAGAAATTTTATTAATATTAAAAAAATGTTCATAAACTTTTTTTCATAAAATTTCATGGTTTCATAAAAAATTAATTTTATTTCATAAATTATCTCTTCATAAATTTAATGAAACTTTTCTTTAGAGCTTTGAAATTATGAGTGTATGTATAAAATATCGTGCTACGAAAGTATTTCTACCAAATAATTAATTTTTTATTTAATGATTTTAATACATTTAAGTTCCACTACATCAAAAATTATCCTTGTAAAATTATGTCCCTTGTGTAGTAGTTTACAAAATATTCCATTATTTTCTAATTTAATATTTTTTACTTTTACTACCAATGTATGTATGTATGTATTCATTACACATGTCAATACATGTTAAATTAATGAAAAAATGATAAACATTTTAAAACTCTTATTATTTATGCAAAATGTTGGTTATAATAAAAACTAGGAAAACAGAAATGAAAAATAAACGTCTATGTAGTTATTAGGGTATTCAATCGATTAAACTGTTCGAGTAAATTAAATTTCGAGTAACGAATAACAATTTTTGTCGATTAATCGTGTTAATCGAGTAAATCAAAATATGTTCTATTTCAGTTTATATTTTATAAAAAACCTTAAATTGTTTCGTAGTTTTTAAAAATATTTTTTTTTTCAGTGTGACGTTCAGTCCAAATATATATTCTCGTATTTAGTAATTTTCGTCTTTCAAATTCCATACAAATTTTAAATCGAAAATGTATTTTGGGGTTCAATATGAACGTAGTATAAAATATAGAGCAATGTGTTAATTTAAATATTTTATACGCAGGGGCGGATCAAGGGGGAGGGAAATGGGACCCCCCAACAGCTTAAATTAAAATGTTCAATACAAAATAGTTAAAAAAAATTAATTAAAAATACTCTCATTTCCCTCCACACTTTTTCTCGATCTGAGCCTGTATACATGTGCAGTAAGACTATAACTTGTTTTAGGTGGCACCACGATATAGGCAATACAGTACTTATGAAAAATATTTCTCTTTGGTAATTTTGAAGAAAAGACTTTCGGCACCGAGACCAATGCCGAATTATCACATTTTTAGCAATTTCTAAAGATACTTTTAAAATATCATTAAAGAATTACAGACATTATGGACCAAAAGGTCCGATTTCAATAAATTAAGCTAAAATCAAAATATTCAGCAAAATAAAAAACCGAAAAACCATTTGATTGTGTTAAATTTGTTTGCAAGATTCGAATTGTAATTAAATCATCATAATTTTTTGGTTTTACAGCTCGGATTAGGTAGTTCACTCTTTTCGTCAAATCGGATCTATATTCAACTTAAATAAATTAAAAGGTCATGTAATTTATATGATTTTTACTCTATATTTTTCAGAGTCATAGACTGCTATGCCATATTATTATTGATGTTTGCACAAAAATTCTAAAAGTTATATCTTTAATGTCGTCATATAGTCGAACTTAAAAAAAAAAACAGAAGAAAATAATGTAATAAAACTCCTCAATTGTATATTATTTTAGAATATTTTTTTATTTAAAATTAATTGCGAAAACACTTTTTTTTTTTAATTTTGATCAAATATATTTCGGAACTCCTGATTTTGTGTTTATTTTGTGTTTCTTATGACTTGTTAAGGAAAAATTAATGAAAAACAAACCTTAAAATCGAGTTAGTCGTTTACTCGAACAAAACCAAACCCGAGTAGTTTGAATACCCTAGTAGTTATACCAAACTTGACGACAACATGCTAAAAATATCATTCAAATACAATAAATGACAGAAATAAGTAAAGCTGACAATGATAGGAGCCATTAAAGGTAATATCCATGCACCTAACATTCAGTCAAGTAAAACCATACTTGTACTTCACTGTACAGCAATCCCTAAATTGACGCAATTTGCTGTAAATAAAAAAATTTGCATTAAAGAATTTTCATACTTAACGAAAATTTTGCACAAAGAAATCAGATTCGTTGTGCTAAACGATTTTTTTTTTTACTTTTCTATACATTAAAAAAAAAATTATTACCACCGATTTTCTTTATTTCATCATATTAAAAAACATTTTGTGAACTTTCTTTTTTAAATATAATTATATACGAAAAATGAGAAGATCTAATTGTATCATAGTAGATGTGATCTGATACAATTAGACATTATTTGATACAATTTGATTTATTTGATGAAATCAGATATAGTTTGATATCATTGTTTCCAATTTGTATCCTCGTCCAAGTATATTAAATTATATAATGTGAGACAATTACATCCAATTAGATACAACTGTCTATAAATATATGCAATTGCATATGGCATATGTATTCATATATAGATCTATGTGTAATTAGATATTTTACATATTGCGCTATATAAAGTGCAATATAAAGAAATATATAATTATATATCAGATATATAATTTTATATGAATATATATTTTGCAATATATCATTATATATAACTGTATAAAGTAATATATAGCTACATCAAAACTTTTTTGCTTGGACATTTATTTAAAATTTAATATAAAATTACACACAAAAATTTTAATTTGTGTTTTATGTTACCGATATTATAAATTTAAATTTTTGTTTGCTGTCTGTTAAAATAATATATATTTTTTTTTTTTCAAATGCTTTCCCAATGCAGAAACGGTAATGACTAGAGGTGGGAAAAGGGTAAATGACCAATTGGTTAATACCCGGTAAAAAGAGTAAATTGGGTAAAATGGGTAAATACCTGGGTTTTTATCAAAAATGTGGGTTTAAACTATGTTGAAGAAAATTTGGCTAACAAATATATTTAGCAGCAACATTTAAAGGACTTTATAATAAATTTTGTAAATAAAAATGACATTGCTTACAGAGCAGTTGAATAATCCCTAAATAAGCCAAACGTATTAGTTCAACAGACATTTCCATTTTTTAGTCAAAAAAAGACAATCATTTTTCTATTTTATTATCATAAATTTCAATTATTGATATTTCAAATGTTTTATATAAATGGCCAAATAAATTTTCAAAAAAAGGTATATATCCGGTATTTCCCCGGTATTTACCCAAATACTGGGTAAATACCCAGTATTTGGGTAAATACCGGGTATAATCTCATCACTAGTAATGATATATCATTACTTTTCGGACTACCAGTAATGCCAACAGATTACTCTCTGTATTACTTTAATACAAAAATATTTCGTTACCAACTAATATATATTTTTGAAAATCTATTTGAGATTTTTTTTTTTTTTGAAAATTTATTGTTAGACTCATTCTTTTTGCCCATACTAGTTAGCATATATGTAATCACATATTTTTTTTTTTGATTTTTCGTAAGGTATTTATTAATGATATGTCATTATTTTGCCCGACATCCCCATATAAAAGTAATGCCATTTGTAATGACAAATGTAAGTACTTGTCATTACCAAATATGTGCTTAGATAAGCACTTATATGATAAAAGTTTTCTACACTGTGGTATTAAAATTGGATATGTACCCATTAACGCTCACTGTCACATATAATTACACCTCGGTTTTTGCGTTTTTCTCTGGCTCTACTTGCTCCATAATTTAAGTAAAATAATTTTCTAGCAGCCAACTAAATTTAGAAAGAAAAAAACAATAGAGTGCGCCCCGGTAAGCTAGTTGGTAGCGTTCTGGTTTATCAGTGCGGAGGTCGTGGGTTCGATTCCCACCAGAGGCACTGGTCTGTTTTAGCTACAACGCGCCGAAGGCCAAAGTAGCTAGTGCTCGGTTGGGGGTAATAGTATATAATTTGTAATTATATGATTATTAATTAAAAAAAAATAGTTTTTTCTAATCGCATAACTTCTTCATAGTATAAATTCACAAAATTTGGCAGCAACTGACGAAAATGGTGAATTTGGCAAGACTCTTCGAAAAGGAAACATTTCAAATTTTAGCTTTTAATTAAACCTACTGAATCAAGTCTAACCCTATGGGGAATGGGACCGGTTCTGCTTGTGCCACAGGATCGGCTTGTCATAGGAATGGGTCATTTGTTCTGCTTTAAACCACATAGTGGCATGCCACAGGACTAACCAAAGATGGCCATACCACAAGACTGGGTCATGTCATGTCGTATAAAATAAACGAAAACTAATCAGCTTCCAATATTTAAAATTCTGGCCAACTGGCTTTTTCTTGCTAATAAGCATTCTGGTTAAGTGGTATGTCCTCCCTTTACCATTCACAGGAATGGTAATTTTAGGACAATTGACACTGCTTAACCCACTTCCGTATTAAATTATACCAGTCCTGTGATAAGTCCTTCTTTAACCAGTCACTTTTGGGTCAATTGACTCCTCATTCTCCATAGGGAACTTCAGTGAATTTCGAATTGTTTCGACTAGGGCATCAAATTTTCACCTTTTGCTCCTCGGCAATTTACAAGAATATCTTTCAACTTCTTTAAATTTTGATTTAATTTTATCTTATACTTTGCCTATAATATAAATATGTTTTCACTGAATTGTCTTCACCAGATTTCATTTGGGCGTTAATGTGTTGATTACTTTTAAATACAAATATTTTTGAAAATGCTTCTCTAGCGTATATCGAGGGTGCCAGTACTTGATACTATTTTAGTTTGGTAAGTTGTGATTATACGACGAGTTTAAAAATGCAATACAACCCAATAACACAAAAACGAAAATGTAACTCAAACTCAATTCAAAAGTGAATGAATGAATAAATGCACCAAATGACAAGTACAGCAAAGTTTTTATCAATAACGAAACCTACACTTGATTATTGACTGAGAATGAGTTTAAAAGAATTGATTAATTTTTTAGTAAATTTTCAAGTCAATTTATTTTTTTTTATTTAAAAAATATTATACACTCAGATTTAAATTAAATATAATTTCTGGAATTAGAGAACATATCCAAAGCTAGAACTGCAATAGCCTTGTGTTTCTTTGTGACCGGCTAGCAGTGAAGGTTGATATGCATATTACCTATGTTTTGTACATACAGATCTCAAAAAAGGACCAAAAATGGCCTTTCGGAAAAAACCTTACCAAAGCCGAAATAGGCCGAATATCGAAAAAATAAAAAATACGAGTCCATATAAATTTAATAAGGTTTAATATGTGAACAATTAGAAATCGTACCGGTACACATACAAATATAAAGTACGCAAAAATTACTGCATTTATTGGAACAACAATAATAATTAGAACTTTTACAAAAAAAAAGTGCTCCTCTGAAATACTTTCCCAGTGATACCACATTTGCATATGGTTAAAAAACTATTAAAAAAAACTCAAAATGGGGTCATATTTCACCCCATTTTTCAACCATCAAACCTTCGAGATGGCACATAAAATAAACCGGTCAACCGTAGATTTACGTCCTTAATAACATACGAGCTTAAAATCTCAATACTTCGTTATCGGTAGTTTTATATATCGGAATATATTAGGATGGAAAATTAATTATTTGTTAAGTAATTTGTTTCAATAAATTAATTTATCTTTTTATTTAAGTGGACGTTTTTGTGATTTCAAGCTCCAAATTTCTACCTTAATGGAATTTCATAGGTCATTAAAGGTCAAATTTCCTTCTTTTAAACCCCATTTATTCAAAAATTTTATAAAAATCCAAAAGATATATGAAATAAATTATTAAAAAAAAATTTTAAACTTCAGACTTTTTGCCTAAAACGTTTGTGCAGGGCGTTAAGGAGAAGACTTCCTCCTTTTGTTCCTCCTTGTAAACATTTTGGAATATCCAATTTAAGCGAATATAAGTTCCTAGATTCAACGTTAATGCTGTATTTTTTTATTTATTCAGTCTACAGATATAAAATCCTTACAGACTATAAATTTAAATTATTAAAAATATTACAGTTTTTACAAAAAGTTTTAAATTTGATTAAGATAAATAATTAATTCCCGCTTCACATTGTCAAGACTTGTGTTAAAATCAATTACATGATATAATTGGAACATATGATATAAAGTTTAGCCATTAAAGACCCACACCCCAAATTTCAAGTATGCCGCTTAAGCGCGATCAGGAACCCACATACCATATTTCAAGATCCTTCATTAAGCGTTTAATGAATGGATATTACTACATAATGTATCCCCTATTTTTACCACGATTCTGGACATAAATTTAAAATTACAAATTTCCGGTCAAAGGGGTATGGGACGCCAATTGGGGGACTTTTACAAATTTTGGCCCTTCCATAAAAATTTCTAAAAATACGCTCTACACAGATGACTAGTAGTGTAAAGTATACACATACCGAATTTTCAAAAATCCGCTATACACAGATGTATATTCATGATTAAGCAAAACGGTGATACTTCCCCTTTTTGCTCCTACACCTGGGAATTTCCAAAAATTCCCTCAATACAGATGTCCGCTCTATACAAATGGCTACTCCTGACAAATTTTATGTTCCTAGCTTCAGAGGTTTGGCAAGTCCAAAAATTGGGAGACTTTTTCACCCTTTTGGCCCTACTTCTCGTTGTAAGGAACCCACATAACAAATTCTAAGTTCCTCGATTTAGTGGTTTGGCATGGCCGCCAAGGGGAGGGCTTTCCCTACAACTTTTTCCACTTTCCTGGCCAGAAATCCAAAAAGTATCATATAATTGAGCTAGTTCATATTCGAAGAAGCATATTTTGATTATAACATTTCTGACCAAAGGGATTTGGTCAGGGCTTTCTGCAATCCGCTTTATACAGATGTCTACTTCTGATTAGAAACTCGCATACAAAATTTCAAGTTCCTAAAATCAACGGTTTGGGGCCAAGGGGAATATTTTTCAGCATTTTACCTCTCACCGTGGGAATTGCAATGAATCCTGTCAAAACAGATTTATTCACGTACCCATATACTTATATTCACGTGGGTAGAAAATGTTTTCCCTTTTAGCCCCTACCCGTAGAAATTTGCTCTATACAGATGTTTAGCAACGCACTTACTAAATTTCAGGTTCCTAGCTTAGGCGGGGAACTCCCTAGAAATTTCCAAAAATCCGCTATATACAAATTTCAAGTTCGTAGCTTCAGCGATATATCCAGCCCGCGAAGGCGAAGACGTATTCCCCTGTTAGCCAATATTTTACCACGTTTCTGGTAAAAATTCCAAAAAGTAACAAACAATATATATATATATTTATATAATGTCCTACACTCACAATATTTTTTCCGTAAAGACTACTGAATATGACTATTAAATCAATGGAAAATCAGTTAAAAACAGGACTACTTACTTTTCGTTTAAAACAATTGTATTTTTTAGTTTATTTTCAACTGTTGAAAAATTAATTGACAAAATCCATAAAAACAATAGATTTTCGTTTATTTCAATACTCAATATAATATAACAACTTTTTGTTTTAAATAGAAAATTTTAACTGAATATTTTAACTACTACGGAAAGTCCGTTTATTTGTTTATTTTGTTTATTGAATAACAGACAGAAAGTTGAAAAATATATTTCTTTGTTAATTTAACTGTATATTCCATTGAAACAACTTTACCGATTAAACTTTTAAATAACTGTTGATTTTTTATGGAAAAGTTCTTGTGAGTGTATGGTTCCTTAAGAGGAACAAAGGGCCACCAAACAATATAGTTAGGTAATATCCGAAAGAACACATACTAAAAAGTTCAGCTTTCTATCCCAAGGGGTTTGTTCAGGCCGCCAAGGGAGAATCTTTTCCTCTTATTGTTTCTCCCTGTAGGAATTTCCAAAAATTCTGTCTTAGCGGAAGTCTTCGCTGGAGGATGGAGCTCCATGCCAAATTTCAAGTTCCTAGTTACAGCGATGTTGAGGCAGTAAGTGAGAAGGTAACGTTATTATTCTATATATATAAATATAATATTCAAACCGGTGTGTACCCATCGGAGTAGTTCCCTTGTAAGTAAGAAATAGCCGAATGATTTAAAAAAATTATGTGAAATATCCCACTTGTGGCCATATCTATTCTTTAGTTTTAAATTTATTCATCAACTTTTTAATGAAAATTAAAAATGAATCAATTAAAAGAATGATATCTTTTAAATGTCTGATTAGTTTTAGCACATTTTATTTTGTTGTGCTGTATGAATAGTTTGTGCAACAATTGTTTAAAAAAAATATAGTATATAAAATTGAATTGGTAACATAGAAAATAGCAACTACACAAATATATATAATAGAAGAAAGGTATCAACCATGTTTGAAAAGTTTAGTTTTTGTTGAGGTATAGAAAAACCGACATAAAAAGGAAGGAAAACAAATTGAATGACATAAATGTAATACATCATTTCATATATAAAATATACAATATGTTCATTAGGATGGATCGATTTGAGGATATTTCAAAATATCCTATATGAAGGACCCCAAAACGACATTTATAAAAGTTACCCAAAAAGAAAACGTTAGACTAAAAACAACTTTCTCATCCAAATCTTATTTAAAACAAGTAACAAATTCAATGCTGCTTTTTTGTTTCTTATTTGTTTTAACTTTTTTGTTTTGAGTTATTTTAGATAGGGCTTTTTGTTATTTTTGATTGCAGCAAGTTAAAACGAAGATAAACTAATGTACTAGTTCATGTTTTAAGTAAATAAAAAGTAACTCAAACTAAAATACACACTTTAGACAAAAGTCTTAAGAATACATGGTAAAAAATAGATTTTATAAGGTGGAGTTATTAGAAAAATAGTGGCAACCTGATTTCAGGAACATATTATATATGCCAATGGATCGTCTCCAAAATAACAGTTTGTTTATAGTTCAATAATGTTCATGAGAAATATATTAAAAAAACGTAAAATTGGATCACATTTGACCACACTCTTTAACCCCTAAACGTACAACTGCGTACCTAAAATAATACGTGCCTACAAATTTTTTGTCCTAAATACAAAAATAAATAATATATTGGGTGAGCAATATTTGGGTACAGTAGTTCCTGCTGAACGCATGTCGCTGAACTTCCTAAACTTAAGAAATGATCGAAAAATGTCAATTTCTATTAAAAAAACAAACATCTATTTGTGCTGCTTACGTCTTTTTTTCGGATAGGGCTCGATATGCGTTTCTGAAAATTTGAGTTTAATTTTTTTTTGGTAAAAATGAACACTATAAAAAAAACATTTTTAATGCTAAATTCGTAAATGTTTTATAAAGTTATAGGAGGTTTATGGAATAAATTTTGTGTGAAAAATTAGTTCCATAAACCTCATATAACTTTATAAATTATTTATGAAAGAAACGTTTATATTATTATTAAATATTATTTATTAAATAACAGTCAATAATTTAAGCAAAAACTTGTATTAAAGGAATCAATAACTTTATTAAGCAGAAAGTTGAAGAAAAATTTTTGCTTCTAAACATTAATTTCGAACATATGCCATATTGGCCTAAATGCGTTATTTTCTCATTTATCCGAGTGTTTGGATAACCCGGGTAAAAATAGTTATATCTATTTACATACAATATGATTAAGTCATATCTGACTTTGAATGGAGTCACATGGCTCTTGATATAATTATATGTGTCCAAATGTTACTCAATATATAACTAAATAATATGGCTTATTTATACTAATGATCGCTATGATAATATATGGTCGCATGCTAAGTCATATTAAACTATATGTGACTTAATACTTAAAATAATTTCCTTATACTATTATCTAGCTTTATATACGGTAGGGTGATAGCTTTTTTTGGACAACATTCTCCCCAGGGGTTTTCTAATGGCAAATATTGTATTAATGATAAAAAAAAAACTATTTCAGTTCAATTTGGTAAAAAAACCTTACGCACCGACAGCGATTTCTAAAATGCCTTTAATATATTAATATGTGAAAACAGATTTTTTTTTATATAAAAAACTGCAAAAAAATAGCGGAAATTAAAAGCAAATTTGGAAGAAAACTATTCCATTGACTCGAAAACGGACTTTACTATTGAAATCAGCATGCCTTAATTATATAGATGTGATGGTCAGACGTTGAGGCATCAAAAAAAGTTTTTTTTTTTAACTTTGTTTGATTCAAAACTTTAACGCGTTTGGTGCGCAACCTTTTTTAACGATAGCGAAAAACTAAAAACGCAGTTCTTAATATTTGTCCATGCCCTACACGATTTTGTTTGGGGAGATCTGATATTTGCAAAAAATGCAAAAAGTTATTACCATAATATACAGTAGCATACATAAATTTGTAAAGTTTAATACCAAATTAAGTTATATGCAAGTTACGACTTTATTACATATGGCTTCACATATAACCATATTAATTTGATAACGAAGTCATTTTCAAGTGATTTCTTTTATATAATTTTGAATAAAAAAACTGGTACATTTAATTAGTTGTCATTTAAAAAAATTTGGGTCTTTAAAATTTCTGATTTCTAGAAATTTTAAATTTCAACTTAAATACTTTTAAGTGTAACTTCAAGTCGCAAAAAGCTTACCTACTATAGACTAAAATTATATAAAATCAGATTTATTTATACACAATTATATATAATTTAATGTCCCGGATTTAATGACAAAGCTAGGATAACATTTTATCATATTATGTCTGGTTGGATATAATTAGATATATGTAGATGACACATTTTTCGGATAAATTTGTAAGTGTTTAATATGGGAACTTATCAAATAATATATTATTATATTTGACTAAATATTAAAAAAGTCTTCACCATATTTATGATAACTTCATAAATATGATGAATAATTGATGACAAGCGTTTCAAAGCTTATTTTGTCTTCTCTGATATATGTGAAGCTTTGATAAAAAAAACTTAAAACTTTCCTTCCATGCGCGAATATCTCAAAATTTACCTCTTTTTTTCTTAACTTTTGTTTACGGATTGTGTCTTTTAAAACATACAGGAAATTTAGATTGGACAATGATTTTTTCGAAAACATTTTTGGAGTTCAAATTTTAAAGCGACTAATTATAAGCAATCTATTTAATGACGATTCCCATAAAAATGTCTTCAATTTTATCATGTGTTCAAAATTAAAAACATGTTACTAGCTTTTGCTGAAAAAAAATTTCGAGTAAAAACTAGTCAAATTTCGCTTTAAAATCGTTAATATACCCGAGATGTCAAAGTTGACCATCTCTTATATATTAAAGCTGTATGCGCGCATAACTTTTACAAATGTGGACCGATTGGCTAACTTGAGACTTTTTGTAATCTAGGCTACGAAATAAAGAATAAGTGTGATTTAAGTGCAATAGTTGCTCTTATAGTTTAAAAAATATTTAACCTTCTAACTGGCAAACGATGTTTTGCAACGAAATTCATACCATGTGCTCCACTCGAAAAACAAATATTAAGTTCTTCAGTAGAATTGTTTATCGTTGCCTAATTTAGGCGATATGAGCCAAAATATTTTGGGGTGTATTTTGAAAAATAAAGCATATAAAGGAGAAGTTTTGGACAAAAAATATTTCTCTTACCAAGATATAACCACCCTCGTAAAACTACTTTTTTCGGCTCCTATTTAGGAAGATATCGGGATTTTCGCTTTTCGGAAAAAGCGAAATTAGGCGAAACAGTATGTAAACTTCAATTTATATTGTTCAAACTTCAAAGCTTTGTTATTAATACTTAATGTCTTCTTTCTGCAAAATTTCATAAAAATCCGTCTATTAGTTAAGACGATGTTATGATGTATATATTATTTTTTATTATAAAGATTTAGTTTTGATTTTGAAGCTTTCTCGCTTCCAAACCGTGGACGGCGCATTTAGCAAATTTAGTTTTTTCTATAGAAAGATATTAATTTCTAAGTAAAAAACGCTTATTTAAAGCATTTGCGTAAAATTGTATGAAGTCTACCCTGAGTCAGTCTTACCTGTTAGAGGGTTAACTTTGAATTTTAAAATCTTAATTTTTATTAGGTTTTGACTTGACTTTTTTTAGGTTTGCTTACCAATAAGTATTTCATTATTAAAGGAAAATTATACGATTTTTTGTGCAATCTTCATGAGTTTTTTTTAAATTCGGATTGAAATCTTATTTAATTATCTCAAGCCGTTTCGCAGTGACGATTATTTAAACTCAAAAATGTAACCCTTAAATGACCAACAGCTTCGATTTGAATAAAACGGTGTTGTTTGTAGTGTAAAATTTTAAACAAACAAAAACTGGATAACATTTTTTTTACACTTACAGTTCAAAATAAAGCCGTAGGCATTTTTTAATGATTGTATCTTTAAAATAACAGAGGGTTAAGGGTTAAGGGTTAAACTGTGTCCAGAGAATGGGATTTTTACATAAGAAGTTTCTGCAAATATTGTGGTATTTTCATAATATTTTTTAACATATTTTAAAAGAATGCACTCTAGAAATGCTTAATAGCGCAATTTAAAACAATTTTGGATATGCACCCTACGTCCGGCATTGGTTGAAATGCACCAGTGGTTTCGAAGATCCACACTTATTACCATTTTTTTTTGTTTCCTAACAACAACCTCTGTTTTGGTACATATTTGTCACAAAAGTAGGGTTTTTGTTAAAAAACTTTTGCAAATACTTTTCAAATGTTGGATACTGGATTCATCACAGAAATCTATGCAGCCATATAAAAATTTGACAGTTTTATAGAATTGGTCTTCAATATCTTATTAACTTTTATAAGTTAAGATTTTGTCTTCCCCATTAATTAATTACGATTTCTACGAAATTTTATCCTAAAAGTGTATGCCAAATTAGTCCACAACTTTTTCAAAATTTCTTCAAAGTTTAATATTGCTCCACCATAATTAGCATGTGTTTGTTTATTGTGAAATATATAAAATAATAAATAATATGTTTACTTCTCTTCCATAAACAAGCAATGAAATATGTAGCATTTTTATAGAGTTATACGAGGATGCCAGAATTTTATTTGCACTCTAGCCAAAGTTGTTGTTTTTTTGTATATAAAAATAAAAACTAACAATAAATTTATTCAAAACAGTTTTTAAGACTCAATTCATAAATTTGTCTGTTCTAAAATTATGCTTATAAACAGTTTAATTTATGCAGGTCATTCGGACACGGTGCTGTTGGATTAGAGTTGGGCATTCTACACAGAGAGAATTTTTTAGACAAGTTTTAATGATATTTTTTCACTAAATTAAAGATGTTTTCTTCACAATGGGAATGAAAACTTTCTTAAACTTTATGAAAAAGCTTCATAGTTTTAATGAAACTATTTTTAATGAAACTTTTTCATTACTCGTATGAAATTTTTAATAAATAATATAACATTTTTCATTATATGAAAAACTGCATTCATTTAGAGAAAACTTTCACTGGACGAGTTCCAGTGGCAATTCATTGATATCATGCAGATAATTCTGTCAGTGTAGTCCATAGTTCATTTAGTTCATTTGCATTTATTGAATTACACCTTTTGCAATTGTAATTCAGAAAGTATCAATTAAAATTCAGAAAATATCAATTGAAATTTCCATTTGAAATTCAGAAAATATCAGTTGAAATTCAGAATACCCATTCAAAGTTCAGAAAATATCATTTGAAATTCAGAAAATTTAAATTCAGGAAACAGCGCTTGAAAATCAGAAAACATCAATTGAAATTCAGAAAATTATCAATTGTAATTCAGAAAATATCAATTGAAATTCAGAATATATAACTTGAAATTAAGAATACTTCAATTTAAATTCAGAAAACTTTCATATCAATTCTATTTAATATTTTCAGAATATCAAATGATATTTGCTGAATTTCAATTGCCATTTTTGAATTTCAATTTATATTTTCTAAATTTCAATTGAGTTATTCTGAAATTCAATTGATGTGTTTCTGAATTCCAACTAGTTTTTTCTGAATTTCAAATGATATTTTCTAAATTTCAAATGATGTATTGTGAATTTCAATTGATGTTTTCTGAATTTCGTATGTAAAACCTGAATTTCAATTGATGTTTCAAATGAAACTTCTGATTTTCAATTGATATTTCCCGAATTTCAATTGATATATTGTGAATTACACTTGCATATTTTAATTCATTTTGTGTAGCATATTTTGCATATTTTCATTTAAATTGCATATTTTGTAAAAACTAAAATTAAAATTTAAAGCATTTTTAAAAGTTAACTAAGTCAGAAATGTTAATTATATAATTATATCTAAAAGCACTCACATAATATTTTTTAAATGGCACCACATATAATTGAATGTGGCTTTGTAATGAACCATATATAATCATATATGAATTCGGTTAAAAAATATTCAATGCATTTCACCAAATATATTTCTATAAAATTTTGTATGCGACAATATATGGCTTTATAAAAACTTATACACAAATAGTTTTAATGTTGGTTCACAAAAAGTTATGTTTACTTATATTTATTTTATTTTTTATTTATTATTAATAATCATATAATTACAAAGTATATCCTATTACCCTAACCGAGCACTAGCTACTATGGCCTTCGGCGCGTTGTAGCGAAAACAGACCAGTGCCTCTGGTGGGAATCGAACCACGACCCCCGCACTGATAAACCAGTACGCTACCAACTAGCCTACTGGGGCGCACAACTACTTATATTTAAATATGTACATTTATGTCGAATTATATACGAATGAATATATAACTCTAGATTCGATAT
This sequence comes from Delia radicum, assembly GCA_021234595.1. Classification (NCBI taxonomy): domain Eukaryota; kingdom Metazoa; phylum Arthropoda; class Insecta; order Diptera; family Anthomyiidae; genus Delia; species Delia radicum. Next base: position 157,921,230 of record CM037851.1, on the reverse strand, counting down.
ATAGTACAATTTTATTTAAGACAATATAGAACAATATAATGCTATATATATCCCCATATTAAAATGTTTAAAACAACACAAATCTATATATAATAAGATACAATTATTTATGATTTCATATATATGTTTATATGACTATATATATTTATACATTGAAACCTTTAATTGTATAAAATTATATCTGAATATATATAAACTTTTTTACATGGGTATAAAATACTTTTTTGTAGCTTGAAAACTATAAATTATAAAAAATTATTTATCATAGTCTTACCATATTTACAAGTCATATGCGAGTTTTTATAAGAATATGTAGTATATATATAAAATTAAACGATACCATTTTGATAAAATTAGATGGGGACTAATTTCTGATTGAACCTAAATTAATCTAATGTGATATAATAAGATGTGATTTGATACAATTCTTTTAATGAGATTTGATATAATTAATTATCGGGCCATATAAAATTAGATAAAACCATATAAAGCTCTATATCAGTTTTCTTTTTGATCGGGAAGGTGAAAATTGCATTTGAAATATATTCCACCAAAAACATTACTAAATATTAGATTAGTAAAAGAAGCCTTAGCCATGCACCCGACCAGCTTTAATTTATTTAATGGTCACAATATAAACTTTGAACTTTCCTTTTTTTAATGTTGGGGAAAAATGTTAAAAATATTACACCAACTTGACTTGAAATGAATTTCAAATATAAGCTATCTTTAAAACTGTACAAAATTAGAATTCTTTATTCTCAATTTCATATGAAAAATGTATTTATATTTTTTTGTAGAAGGCATTTGAAAAATGTATCTTTATGCTACTTTAACAATCAGTTTTTGAATATTTCATTGCGGTATCTTCAAGAGTAAATTTTATTCTAATTACTTAAATTTATTCTCAATCATTAGAAAGCTTCAATCGTATGAGAGAAAATAGTCATTTTTGGTAACTTAAACTGAGGTTTTCTCAAAATAGTGGCGTGGTGGAAAAATTTGGAATCATGGCATCAAAGAATATACAAATCACATATCACCATTCAAACTAAGAAAGGTTGTTCAAAACATATTTTTTTTTATTTTCTAAAAATTGTTAACCTACTTAAAGCATAACTAAATTCTTGAGATTAAGGAAAAAATCCAATCAACTGGCAACAAAGTTTCAAAACATTTTCACAATCAGAAATAGATTTATGTCATTGACGGCAGCAACCGAATTATTTAGTTTTTGCAAAAAAGCTTCTATCGACACATAAAATAAATCTGAGGTTATAACCGAACGATTTAGTGATCGAGAAATTCAGTTGCTTCAAGGAATATGCTTTCTCCTTGTGGGAGTTATTGAGATTTAAGTAATATTATAAGATCTGGCATCACTATTAACATTATCTAGTAAAAAACATAGCAAAACAATACAATTGCATTATAGAAAAAAATTAAATAATAGTACGTTATAAAGGAAATGTCATTTAATTTCTAATACATTTTTAATAAAGTTAAACAGTGAAAAAATATTGCATGATGAATCGATATATACCTACCTACACTCAGGGAACTTCTGCTGTAAATATATGTGATGTTTGCGTTGTAACACAATGTCTTTATTTTTAAGTGAAAAAACAGTCATTTGTAGGAAAAATTTAATTTTTGACTGCAATTTTAGTTCATTTAAAAAACAGACCACATCAAATTACTGTATTATAATTTTACATTAATTTTAACCCTGCATTACTAACATCTATTTAACAACTTTAATCCATTCAAAACTTATTAGTAGTATCTGCCTCTCATATCGGTTGAATACAAATATGCAAATTATATTTTTTTTTGTTTAAGAATGAACACCGAAATAACGAAAAAAAAAATTTATAAATAATTCAATTCATTTATTTTAAACTATATTTAGTGAATGTGCAACTCTCTTGAAAAATAAAAAAGCGACTATACCCATATAGACCCTATGGGGAATGGGACCGGTTCTGCGAGTGCCACAGGATCGGTCCCTTCGTGAAAGAGACCGGTCCTCTGCTAAACCCTACCCTATGTAAACAACTGGCAACTTTAAAATCGGCTTGTCATAGGAGGGTGTCATTTGTCCACCTTTAAACCACATAGTGGCATGCCACAGGACTAACCAAAGATGGGCATACCACAAGACTGTCGCAAAAGGGCCATGTCGTATAAAATAAATGAAAACTAATCAGCTTCCAATGGGTAAAATTCTGGCCAACTAGCTTTTTCTTGTAAATAAGCATTCTGGTTAAGTGTTATGTCCCCCCTTTACCAGTCACAGGATTGGTAATTTTAGGACAATTGAGACTGCTTAACCCACTTCAGTATTAAATTATACTAGTCCTGTGATAAGACCTTCTTTAACCAGTCACTTTTAAGACATTCCCCATAGGGGAGTTATATAGAGAGTTTTGAAGCCCAGCTCATTGAGTTGGTGTTTTGTAAAGCTGACAGAATATACTAAAAAAAATTAGTCAATATTTTTTTTGCACAAAGTAAAATTTGACTTAAAAATTGAGCTGAATTCTTACAAAATTTAAATTACTTATTCATATCAAGAATAAGTTGCGAAAAAACCAACAAAAATAAACTGTAGTCATACACTTAGAATACAATGTAGGTAAAGACCACTGCATATGTAGTTAAAAACAAATGAAATTTCATTTGAAGAAAGGACGACTTATATAAGGTGGCGCAAAAATAACCCTCCGATGTTTTTTTTTTTATTATGTATTTATTATGTATAGCATTTTCTGAAAGGTGGATTACTTTTGCGCCACCTTATATTTCAATAAATTCAACTGACAATGTCATATGTTTTTTACTGTTTCAAAAAATGTACCACAATTGTAGTAAAAATTAACCACATATGTAGTAAAAAATAAACAAACATTATTTGTTTGATTTTTTAAATAAAAAAAAAAAAAACTGTATAAAATGTAAAATTATAATACAGTAATTAAGTGAACTACAATTGTAGCCAAAACTGAAATTTAATCTACAAATGAAATTTTTTCACTTAAAAATAAAGTTACAGTATCACAACTCAAACAACTACTAATATTTACAACAGAAGTTCCCTGAGTGTATGTACTCATATGATCGACCACATAGAAATATTGAAACGTTATTACTATCGTGGGTGTAAATCACCCAAGATCTTTTTTAAACAGATTTTATGTAAATATCAGCTCCTATGAAACAAGTCAAAAATGTCTCTTAACATCAATAAACTTATAAATGAGAATTACATTATAAGATATTGATGATTTTCATGAAAAGTTATATACTAACCTAAGAAATTCAGTCTTCTGAGTGTACTCCATCCAGACGATAGTAGTGCAGGGTTAAACAGTAGTTTTTTATTTAAAAAAATAAAACAAATGTCTGTCTATTTTTTACTACATATGTGGTTAATTTTTACTACAATTGTGGTTAATTTTTTTAATAGTAAAAAACAAATGACAATGTTAGCTAAATTTACTGAAATATAAGTCGTCCTTTTTTCAAGTCAAAATTAACTACAACTACATTTTCACAAGTTTTAACCTACATAGTATTTTAAGTGTACGTACTTAAAATTGAAAAAATTCTTTTAAAAAAAATCTTGCTTTGCCATTTTCATGGCACAAGTTTAAATAGCATTCCTAAAAGTTTACGTATATATTTAATTTAATACCATTGAGTACTCAACTATTGATAACTTAACTAAAATTACATCTTCAATAAATGTTATTTCTTGTTAATTAAATGTAACAAGGTCTATATGAATTAACTACAGTTAAAGAAATATTGGGTATACAAGTTAATAATTGTCAACATTATAATGTATGTTAATATAATAACAAATATGGTATTTTGGAGGGTATTCAATAGATGCCAATGTGTAAACACACCATTTTTTCAATCTCTATAATAATGTCGAATTTTGTGCCTAAAAAAGAAGTTTTGAGGGGAAGTCTGATAACCTTCTTTCATTTGAAGAAAACGGTTGCAACTCAAAATGCGCCAACTCAAAAAACTTGTGAACGATGGTTTGCGCGATTTAAAATTGGTGATTTCGACACAGAAGACAAGGAGATTCCTGGTCAGAACTTGCATTAACATTGTCCCTTCTGACTACCGATCGAAACAAATCGATCGGTGCAGAACGCCCTTACTGGAATACGCTTCATTTCAGAACATACTTACCTCAAAACCGGAGCAGTTCTGTTGGCTCGGAATCCTTATGCTACCAGAAATATGGGAAAAAGTAGTGGCTAACGATGGACAATACTTTGAATAATGTATCAATTCATTTTCAAAATTTTACAAAATATAGCAAAAAAACAGCAACCGAAAACTGTAATATGAAGAAATTGTTTTTATATGTACCTTAAATTTTGCTAAATGTTAATTACTAAAAAAATCAACAGATATATTTGCTAAAAAATTGTAGATTGCTGATTTTAAAAGAGCGGATTTTTATTTACTTAAAAAATATATTTAAAATAAAACTTTTAAAATTTTCATATTTTTTGTAAATTTATTGCCTACTAATATTTAGGAAATTGTCGCTGATTATTTTAATATAACTTAAACATTTAATGGGTTAAGCTTAATAACTAAATATTTTTTCAAATTTCAAAAATAATGTTTTTTTTTAAGAATTTTGCATAAGTGTACGTAAGAAGTAATGACATTTTTTCTTCCCAAAAATGTCAAGTGCTTCTTTTATCTATATATGATGCCATACGGGAAAGGAAATTATAGAAAAGACAACCATTAAATTTATGCAAATAACTTTTTAAACAATATTAGATTTGTGGCATTATTTTTTACATTAAAATTACATTTATCAAAATGAAACCAAAAGATATTTGCTTCCATTAAAAACAATAAGATCCCGAGTAAAAAAATGTATATATTGTCTTAAGTTTTTCCATCTTAAAATATATTATAATATGACATTATATATGCTGATATTATTATATGTTAACGATATATTATTCTACATGTAATGACATTAACAACCCAAGTACAAAAGTTTTTATATGTTTGTTTTTGTACGTTTCTTCTGTGGTAACATATCTAACGATATATAATTATACATATAATGACCTTTATAACCCAAGTACAAAAGTTTTTATATGTCTCGTTTTATATGTTTCTTCTGTGATAACATATCTAACGATATTTTAGTATACATATAATGACCTTAATAACCCAAGTACAAAAGTTTATATGTTTGGTTTTATATGTTTCTTCTGTAGTAACATATCTAACGATATATTATTATACCCAAGTACAAAAGTTTTTATACATTCAGATACAATTTTATACAAGTAAATGTTTCAAGATAAATATTTATATATCCGGTTAAATATTAACATACATATATGCATAGATTTATGGACATGTATGAACTCCTCATGCATGCTCATATTCGAGTTCACACATGCTCATATACTACACTGATTGAAATTTGTACGTAGAATTAATGAATTCCTTCATTAATTCAATGAATTTGTTTATAAAAAATTCCACAAAGAAATGTTTCATTAAATCAATGAAACATATTTCATTAAATCAATTTCGATGAAAATTTCATAAAGTATATGAAATTTTTTTCATTAATTCTAGCCACATTTTCTATCCCCAATTCTAATCACAAAGCTCAACTTTGCGTTCATTACATATTTGTTGACTTTTTACAAAAGCACTTATATCGACTTAAGAACATTTTTAAGCATTTTGTAGTCAAGTATAATTTCACATCAACACTTTATACACCAAAGGATGAAATAGGCTTAATTGACTCAAGTCAGGTGTTTGGATGAAACAAAAATTTGGAAATGCAATTATTTAAATTTAAAAAAAACTTTTCGTTTCATACCAACACCTGACTTAAACCACTTAAGCCAATTAAGTTTCAGCGAGTAACTTTTTTAAAAAATAACCTGAATTTAACATTAACCACATATATTTTCATATAAATTTTTTCATTCATAATTATGGTTAAGCCCTAAACTTTGGTTATTTTGTGATAAGTTACCAGGCCCAAATGATGTGAGACTGGTTCAAATCAATTTATTTCAAAGTTTTGGATAATTCTATTTAACAAAAAAATGTATGTCATTTGTAATATTGCGCGTTTAACTTCCGCGAATATGTTTTAGCCCAAAATGTACTTTATATTAAACACAAATCAAAAAAAATACACTAAAGCAACTTGTTTTGCATATAGCTAGTTAACATTTTTTTTGTAAAAAAAAAAATTAAAAATGTTCATTGATTAAATGAATATTTTTTATGAAATTATGAAAAAATCATAAAAAAAATGTTATGGAAAAATTAAAAAATTTTCATTAAGTTAATGAAATTTTAGAATTTTGTGTGTATTGTTGATCTTTTTTTATTGAATGAAATTTTTCATTAAATCAATGAATCCATTTTAATGAAATATATGTATTAATACTATGAAGGAAAATTCTATCATTGTACCATATAATATTCATATGTGCTCATAAGTGTTCATATGTGATCATACGTGTAAATATTACCTCAATTTTAGTTAATGTACAATGTACACTCAGGACAAAGGTTCATCATATTTATGAAAAAGTTCATAATTATGAAGAGCAGCTTCATTGACTTTCGTCCAATGTAACACTTCAAAGATATGATGATGTTGTGTCATAAAAGAGTAAATTGATGAGAGGCTTCTTCATATTTATGAAATGTTTATAAAAATGTTGATAAAGTTTCATAACTTTTTATGAAATGCTTCATAAATATTACGAATCATTTCATAAATAGAATAAAGCTGATTCATAAGCTTTTGTGAAATGTTTCATAAATATTTAGAAACTTGTCATAAATATTATGAAAAATTTTAATAACTCATGTTTAAAATTTTGGCATACTACATTTTTTTATATAAATTACGTAAATAATGCATTCTGTTTTTTTTAATTTCTTTTTATTCTGTATAATATATTTTATTTTACCTAAAACTAAAAAAATACAAAAAAAAAACAAGAAAAAATAAATACAATTTTAATTTTTGCAGACCCAAAATTAATTTTAATAATTTATTTTTTATAAAAAATACCGTCTAAAGTTTGAAAATTCGAATCGAAATATAAAAAAACACATTTTTAAATATTAAAATCAATTTATAACTTAAAAGGTTTAGCTACTAAATTTAATTTCCACTGAAACTTTTCAGAGAATCTATGAAACAGGTTTCATTAAAGTCAATGTTTTTGAAATGTTTGCAGAGTTAATGAAAATCAAAATTATTATTATTTTGAAAGAGGTAACAATTCCATGCCAAACATCAAACATTCATATAAACTAGTTTACTCACTACATGAGAACTAATATATAGTATATGAGCTCAAAGTAAAAAAGATTATCACCATTGATCAAAAAATAACTTTAAAACTTGTTTTTTGTGTGTATGTATACTAGGGTGGTCTTTCGTTGTATGGCCGAAACATAAAAATAAGATTTTGACTGTACCCGCCAATTAAAAAATTTCTTAGGGTGTCCAAATACGCCACGCAACAAATTAGAGTTCTAGCATAACGGGAAGATGTCCCGCATCGCCCTTGAAAATCGGGCCCCTTGGAAAAATGGGCAGAGTTAAAAAAAAAATTACAATTTTTTTTTTCTTCAAAATTAAAAAAATATAAAATAATTTTTGTGTTGGCTTTAATCATAACTACTCAGATAAAAAATAGTACTTTCCCAGAAAATCGCTAACTTACCCTAACTTTGTGTCAAAAAAATTAATAAATATTTTGGGGGTACCTTAAAGTGACTTTTTTGCATTTTTGAAAACTTTATTCAACAAAAATCAAAAACCTAGTGTTTGCTGTCAAGTATTTCATTAAGCACATTTCAAGTATTAAATAAGCCAAGTATTACGGATATCCGTTGGCAAACTTTTTTTTAGGGCATTCAAAATCTCGGGGATTTCAAGGTTTTTTTTTTATTTTTATACATTTTTACTTTAAAACAAGGTTTTAATAATATTTCATCAATATTGTTGTATATGCCTTTTTATATGATTGTAATAACTTTATTTTAAAATACTATATTTTCTGTTGATAGTTAACCCATGTTAACCTGGGGTCAAACATGACCCACGTAAGAAAAATGCAGCTTTGTGGCAAAATTTATAAATAAAATAAAGAAAGGAATAATTCAATTTATATTTATTCTAAAAAAATTTCGTTAACCGTTTCTAGTCTTCGAGTAGGTCAACTTAGTAAAAATTAGAACTTAAAACTTTTCCATAATAATAATTTTGAGGGGGAAAAAAAATTACACTATTAAATTAAAAATACGTTTTTCGAAAATACTCCTGAATATGTACAAAAAAAAAATCAATTTTAATATGAATACAAATGTCTGAATTTATACTTAATAATTAATTTTAATTAATTTTAAAATGAAAATAAATTACAATTAGAAACATAAACAAAAATTTATTTTGTCATCTTTGTGATTTTTGACTCTTTAAAATAGGAGGGTAAATTGTGACCCCATGAAAACACAGGTTAACTATGAACACGAAAAATTATACTTTATAATAAAATTATGACAATTATATAAACTAGAATACACAATAACATTGATGAAATATTACAAAAAGCTTATTAAAAAAAAAGTCTATACAAATTTAAAAAAACGTTGAAATCCGCTAGAATCAAAATGCTCTAACAAAAATTTTTGACAACGGCTATCCGTAATACTTGGCTTATTTAATACTTGAGATGTGTTTAATAAAATACTTGACACTAGGTTTTTGATTTTTGTTAAATAAAATTTTCAAAAATGCAAAAAATTCACTTTGAGGTACACTTAGGAAATTATGTTGGTAAAGACGACAGCAATTGTAGTCAAAAACAAATGAAATTTCATTTAAAAAAATGACGACTTACATTTCATTAAATTCAACTTACATTGTCATTTGTTTTTTAATGTTCAAAAAATGACTAACAATTGTAGTAAAAATGAACCACATGGTAGTAAAAAATAAACAAACATTTATTTATTTTTATTTTTTTAAATAACAAAAAACAACTGTAAAAAATGAATGTAAAATCATAAAACAGTCATTTGATGTGAGTTGTTTTTTTAAATGAACTACAAGGTTAGTTAAAAATTTTATTTGTTCTACAAATGACTTACATTTACATTAAAAATAATGAAACTGTATTACAACCCAAACAACTACATATTTTTAAAGCAGAAGTTCCCTGAGTGTACACCCAAAATATTTATTAATTTTTTTGACACAAAGTTAGGGTAAGTTAGCGATTTTCTGGGAAAGTAATATTTTTTTCTGAGTAGTTATGATTAAACCCAACACAAAAAATATTTTATATTTTTTAATTTTGAAGAAAAAAAAATTTGTAATTTTTTTTAAATTATGCCCATTTTTCCAAGGGGCCCGATTTTCAAAGGCGATGCGGGACATCTTCCCGTTATGCTAGAACTCTAATTTTTTGCATGGTGAATTTTTGTACAATACCAAATATTTTAAGAGAGGGCAGCCCCAAAAATAGCAAGTTGAAAAATAAGGGCAATCCTAATGTATGTCTTTGGTAAATATTCAATACACGTTTGTGTTTCTTTCCTTTTTATTCGTACATTTGTTTTTAAAAAATTCCCGAAATATATCTATCAACACATTCCTGAAAGGGTCAAATAATAAATTTGAAGACAAAAACTCTATAGATTATTTTTAGGACAATATCCTAATCAAAAAAGAGACCCTAATTTTAGAAAGACTCCTCCTACTTTCTGAAATATCTATCCCGAAATTATTACATTTTGCTATAAAAACACGGCTAAAAACGTCCTCATTCAACTTAAATTTTAACCCCTTAGCGTTAACCTAGAATGATGATTTATGCATTAAACTGCTAGCGCGTCTCTCGGAAAAGAAGTAGCTCCCATAATCTTGGAGAGATTCCTCCTACTTTCTGAAATATCAAAGTGGGCTTTTGCAAAACTTGACCCTACGGGTCAAAAGTCGGGACATCAGAATTCGTTTTAGAGGTATGGTTCCTTCGGCAAAGTTTCTTATTTGGATCCCATAGAGTTAAAAAAATAATAATCAGCCTAAAAATGTTGAGATCATTATTTTATATTTAAAATAATGATAAAGTAAGTACTTATGAGTATTTTTTTTGTTAAAATAATTGCTTAATTAACTATCCGATATAACCACTTATATGCTGATGCTTTTCTACACTGGGTGGAACATATGAACGAACATAAGCAGAACGAACACATTTATAATGTACATATTAACCCAAAATAAAAACATATGTTGCCATTTTAAATCAACCATTAAATAGTCGGGGCATTAAGTAGCCATAAGCTCAACCATAAAGTTTTTTTTTTAATGTTGGTTAAGCATAAAATTGTCTATAATCGAACATTATGGATTTTATAAATGGTCAATTGAGTTTATGTACTTACATATGTACCATTAGATGTAATTATCATTAGTTTATTAACGCCAGTACATTATTGACACCATAAAGGTGTTTTTTTTTTTGGTTAACAGCATAAATAATTGTCAGTTTATAAATAATTTTGGTACAATACAAATGAAAACACATATACAGGGTATTGCGGTTAATTTTTAATGATTAACAATAAATTTTAGAAAGGAGCATGGAGAGAAACTTGGACATAGTTTTAATCAAGTAATTGCTTAAATTGATTATAATCTTGTTTTAATTTAAAGCAATTTTATTTTAAAGAGATTTGTCTTATTAATAATACATTTTTATGAAATTTTAATCCCAAAAACTTAATTACCTATACCAATTCACTGCTGACTGGGTTTTTGATTTTTTTGGCTAAAATTTTAATTTATATTCTTAAAATCTAGCACCCATATTCAGAAGTAAAAGTTAGCAAGGAGTTAACATGTATGCTATTCATAATACTCTTGTTAAGTTTATGTTAACAAGCTTCTAAACTGTTGTTAAGAGTTTAAAAAGCAGCTGTTTTCTGTCAAAGTGACTGAGAATTATAAAAAATAAATATACATTTTTATTTTTTATAATTATTTTTTAATATCTAAATTATTTGAACGATTAATAATTTAGAATCATTAGACTTTTTATTAAATAGAGCCCGTAATCGTGCTGTTATAAAAAGAAAACACCCATTTTTTGTTTATACTGACAGTGAATTTTGTAAAAAATTAATTGATTTGGTCAAAAATGACCTGAAAGGAAAAAATAACGGTAGACAGATTCCACCGTATCTTCAAGTTCTATAAACGTCAAGGTGTTGGGTCCGCAACAACGAACAAGAATATTGCGGTGAATTTCAATCACCCGAATTGGTGAAAAGGTAGCCAGGGCGTTTGCTAAAAAAGCCAGGACATATATTAAAATGCCAACTGCAGCTGGTATAACTAGTCTTTTTAACGAATCCTGTAAATACATGTTAAATAAAATAACATAAAGAATGGCCCAGTTATAATCTGGACGCACAAAAGTAGTTATAACTTCGTAAATAAAAGACACATTTTTATAAATTATACACCAAATTAAAGGAAATTTATTCAGCTTTAAGGAAAATCATACAAATAAATTAATTTTCTTTGTTACGAATAAAAGAACGGACATGTTTGTTGATGCTCCCCATTAATTTTTGCACATCCTTCGGCTTTACTTTTTTAGCACTCTGGTTCCATTTTTGTAATATTATAACTTAATTTTTTGCTTCTTTATTACTCTTCTTCAATTTATTTTTAACATTTGCCCAATATCTTTCGATTGGTCGAAATAGTGGTTTAGGAATCTTAAGTATTTTAGAAATTTTCGAACCACTGAATGTTGGATTTTCTAAGAAAGTGCGCAAAATTTCTTCACGTCTTTTTAGTTCCATGGCGTCTGTACGAAATACTATTCGAATCACAGACTTGAAAATTATGTCAAATAACGGTATATGTCTTGTCAACAACATATGTAAATGGTTTAAAATTTCATACACTGGGGGCGCTGTAACAACGTTATGAATGCGTCCAGATTATAACTGGGCCATTCTTTATATGTAAAATAATGATGAAAAATAAATATCTTATATTACCTTTTCATCTTGTTCCCAGTTAACTGATCTTTTTATAACTTCTTATCAGATTTTTCCGCTTTTACCAGTTTTAAGATGTTTTTTTTGTCCATTATTTTGGAAAAACACTATTGCAAACGTCAAAAATCAGAGTTGTTTTGCAAAAAAGGGGTCACCTATAGAACTACACTGTGGCATCATAGAAATTTAGGGTTGATTTTTTAAATTTAAGTTGACAGATTAAAATGTGTTATGAATAAACTCTATGCTAACAAGCTTCTAAGCAAAAAATGCATTCTAGTAAGCAGCTCGTTGGTTGCGATGTATAAGTAACTGCTAACTTTAACTTATGAATATGGATGTAGATATCTTGAATATTTAAAGAGTTAAATCTGTTAACAGTTTTGTTAGTTTTTCGTTTTTATATACATCGAGATTATTTTTATGTTATTTTCAATTTATAACGAGCTTTCAACCTCCGTATATTTATAAAAATAAGGCAAATCGAACATATTAGCTAGGTTGATAATAGTATTTCGATCTGGCTAAAGATCTCATCAGAACCCGAAGTTTTAGAAAAGTTAGAGCCTCCATAATAGGCAGAACTTTAACAAAAAGAAACCTATTAATAATTAATTTTACTCCATTCTTGTCTTCTTAGTAATCAAGCACTTGGTTAGGGTCTTTTCGTATCAAGCATCATGACGTTACTAAACTTTGAAGACAAAAAATGTTCTATTTATATAAAAAAAATTAGTTTTTACTCTGGCTGAACATTGTGATTAGTAGGGTATTCAAATTACTGGGGTTTGGTTTTATTCGAGTAAACGAGTAACTCGGTTGTTTACTTACTCAAAAAGCAAGTGAGTTTTTAAGCTTACTCAAATTGTTAACTCGAATAATTTCAATAATTTGATTTCATTAACACAGTCCAAAATATAAAATGCAAGCTCCTTATCGTGTGTGGTTTTTCGAAGTACTTATCGAGACTAATAAACCCCCATTTGGGTTTTGCTAGTTTAGCTGCTGTTCGGATTTTATGGTCTCATGCACATTTTGGCTAAAACTTAATTTATTCGAGTAACATGCAATATCTTGGAAACCAATTGGAATTTTGTTTTCTTTCTTCGGCACAATTATAGCTGTAGACTAGGAGACAAAAAGTGTAAAACAAACTAACAAGAAAAAACTGCATATGACGTGGCGTTTTATTGAAGTTATATTCTTCCAGACTCCGCCGAATTCGACCATTTTGTACTCAAATTTCAATTTTAACAAACTTTTTCTCTGAGTGCGCCACCGAATAAAAAAGTCCAAATATTCATTATTTTTTTTTTACAAGGGAGCAATAAATGTAAACAATCCCATTTCCGGAAATTTTTTAAAGTTTTTTGGGAAAAGGTGGCATTTCTCTTAGTCCTATATAAATTTTGTTTCTGCTTTAATAAAAACAATAGAAAGGTACAGTTTAGTGTTGCCAACTTCTTGAGAGTAAAAAGCGCAAAAAAATCTTAAAACGCGTAAAAAAACGTATATTTCGTTTAAAAGGCGTAAAAAACATGGCACAATTTTCATCGTTAGAAGTAAATTTTCTGAAATTTTTTTGAAAAGTTGTTGAATTTAATCAATTTACCCCATGAATAATTTAAACATTTCTCGACCAAAATATATGATTTTGGTTAATTTTTTCGGCTTTAACATTTTTGTTCACTGCAATTTGGGAGTAATAAACAAAAATGGCTAAAAAGCACTAAATCCGTTGGTTGATATTACAAAACATACTCGTATTATTATTAATGTTTGTTACAATACGTTTATTAATACATATTTTATTGCAAAATAAAAGTTTTACATTTTCACAAAAATTAGAAAAAAAAGTACTCGAATTCGGTGGGGCCTGTTGGAGGGGACAATAGCCATCTTTGTCAATTTTCAACCGATTTTAACAAATGAAGGCTTGATTTACTCAAGAAAATACCAGATTTGGAAATATTGTTGCTTCAAAAGAAGATTAGAAAAAAAACCTCGTAAAAGTTGAAAAAGTAAAAAAAATATGAAAATTTCAATTGTTATAAAGAAAATCTCTACCTATTTATATTAAAAATATTAAGAAATTTTTATTCATGGATTCATGGGTTCTCTCGCAATCGGCGAGAACCCATGTACGTAATCTCCTTGCTAGAAAAAGTTTTCGCGTTAATTGATTCTAACACGGTTTTCCGTAAATCATCCCAAAAATTTTTTGTCCCGATTTCTTTTCCTTAATACACTGTTTCTTGTCATCTTCCATGCATTGTAAAAATTATAATCAAAATTTTTAAAAAGTGCTCGAAAAAAAATTTTTTTTGAAAAATTAGCGATACAATGTAGTTGGTTTCGACAATATACATCCTAATTTTATTAAAATTCTTATACCATTAATATTGCCATTTATTACACACCTTTTTAATACCATTATAACTTCTAGTTCTTTTCCTACAAAATGGAAGCACGCTAAGGTTATACCACTACCAAAGTCGAACACGGAATATCGCCCAATAGCAATACTAAGTTTTCTTTCAAAAATTTTGGAGAAGATTTTGCATTTGCAAATGAGTTCCTACATACACGACAATCTTTTAATGTCCGAAAAACAATCGGGGTTTCGTCCCAACCACAGCTGTGTAACTGCACTGGTTGACGTGTCCGAGAATATAAGACGCGAACTCGATAATGGTAAAATTAATTTCCTGGTACTTCTCGACCAAGCCAAGGCATTTGACACTGTAAACCATCAAACGTTATGCATGAAATTAAAAAATGTTTCAACTTTTCATCTTCATCAACTAATTTAATATCTTCTTATTTTACTGATAGAAGTCAATCTGTACACGTTAATAACACTACTTCAAATCATATAACACAAAAGGTGTACCACAGGGTTCCATCCTAGGACCTCTCCTTTTTTCAGTTTATGCCAATGATTTACCACAGCAACTTACTTATTGTAAAATACATATGTATGCGAATGATGTTCAGTTGTACTTAAGTAGTCCTGCAAACTCTGTTAGTGAAAATGTTGTCAAACTTAATTATGATCTAAATAAAATACATTGCTGGGCAGTTGCGAATAGCCTTTGTCTTAATCCACAAAAATCAAAATGTTTAGTAATTCATAAAAAATCCATTACACCACTTTTTGAAAATGATATTATAATAAACAATAAAAAAATCGAAATGGTGCAAAGAGTTAAGAATTTAGGGGTAGTGCTTAACAACAATTTATCCTGGTCAAGCCACATAAATACTCTCGTAGTTCAAACATATGTGAAACTGCGAACGCTGTGGGTAACACACCACCATACACCACTAAGAGTAAGGCAACTTCTGGCAAAGGCTTACCTGATTCCTAGTCTAATTTACGGCTGTGAACTTTTCGCTAACTGTGATTCCATCAGCAAGAAAAAATTAGAGGTTTTGTATAACAACATCATAAGATATATTTATGGATTGAGGAAGAGTGATGGAGTCTCTGCTGTTTCAAAAAATCTTTATGGTGTATCTTTCGAAAACCTTCTTAAAATTAGAGTCCTTATTTTTCTGCACAAAGTTGCATACACTGAAAAACCACAATACCTTTTTAGTTTTATACAATTTGCTAGATCTACCAGGGGTAAGAACATGATTATACCTAGATTTAAATGTCTTGTGTCAGAATGGCAATTTTTCATAAACGCCGTTCGTCTTTGGAATGATGTGCCAAACAACCAACAAACAAATAGCAACGCAATTCTTTTTAGGAAATTTTTATTTGAATCTTTTGCTGAATTTAAATAAAAATTTCTCATTTGAGATTAATTTGTAAAATGTTATCATATCTTTATTTTATGTTTATTTATATATTGTTTTAAATTTTTCATGAAACTTTTAATATTATTAATTTTAGTATATTTATTTTTTTTTAATTTTATATTTAATATTAATTTTTTATGTGGCATTCCTTGTAAACCAATATAATCCTGTGCTTTAATTATAAGACTTGTTCTTGTTGCGCAGGAAATCGATAAATAAAAATAAATAAATAAATAATGTAATGTTGTGAATATTCAATAGAGATATGTTGATTTAAATTCAATATATTACTCAAAATTTCCAAAATATATCGTTTTTATTACACTTAGAATATTATGTAGGTAAAGACCACTGCAAATGAA
>CM037851.1:157887636-157904829 GCA_021234595.1 Delia radicum | reverse complement strand
TATCGTTTTGACACTAAATATGAAAATTCACTTAAAATAATAACAAAACAAAATCATACAAATAAGGTTATCCGACTATTTTTTTTTTTTAATTAGTAATGATTACAAAAAAAAGACAATCTATTTAAAAAAAATCACTGAAATAATATAAATGGTGAAAATAGCCAAGAAAATCGCCAGTTACATTATAAATCGTCAAAAAATCGCCATACCGCCAGATGGAAAATCTCGACGCCAAACACGTTTCAAAATCGCAATGTTTGGCGAGAAATCGCCATATCTGACAGCCCTGATTGTGTATACTCAAACATGTTTTCGCCACAAGTATGTAACAGTGCGTATTCACGTTGTTAAAGGCATGAGGATAGAAAACAACGACGAGTATGAGTAAATACATATGTTACTTTTTTATTAAGTACTTATTGTCAGTCTCTGCTTTGTACCTTAAAAATTGTAATTTTATTTAGACTATAGGCCTTTATTTTATTCCAACGACTAATTTTCGGCGGCCCTTCCGATTTTGATAAAATTCGTTGAATATGTTTGCCAGTGAACGCATATTTGAAAAACTATTTTTTTATTTTGAAAACTGTGGCAACCCTAAAGCTTTGAATATCGAAAAATTAGGAATTGGGTTATCATTCGAAAGGCCACAATTTTTGTTGTGTGAAAGGTATTGAGAAAATTCTTTTTGCTTAAGAATAGCAAAAATGTTGGCGTTAAAAAAATTTTATAAAAAAAGTTTTTAAAAATTTTCTTAGAAAAAAATAAAATTCAAAATTATTTTTTGTGTATATGTTTTACACAATTAGCAAAACACAAATAGCTGAACCCCAACATTTTCAACACTCTTATGCAAAAAGAAATTTTGTCAATATCTTGCACACAACAAAAGTTATGGCCTTTTCCATGAAGTCCCACACCCTCATTTTTCGATATTTCAAAGCTTAACGGTTGCCACAGTTTTCAAAATGATATTTTTTTTATGAAAATCGAAGACTATCGAAAATTTAGTCGTTAAAATAAAAAGAAAATACAGAGTGGTCTTTATTAGCTATTAAGGATGCCTAGACACGTTGAGATTTTATTACTATGTTCACAAAAGTTGTTCAGCATTACCGTGGCGACAAAATTGTTAGTGAAAAGTCAGGAGTCGCTGTAAGTTATGCTAAAAATGTGAAAAAATAAGTTTTTCCTATTTTTTTTCAAAAAAGTTCAAGAAAAAGTATTTTTTTTTCTCATAAAATGTTAATAAAATTTGTTCAATGAATTCTTAGCCACATTAAAGCAAAATAAGCGGTATCACCAAGTCCGAATTAGCTGTTGGACAAAAACTGATGGCACCTTTTTTCAAGAGGCCCACTGATTTTCAGAATCTTTGGAAGCCCATACAAAAAATTGTTCACCAATCTCGCCAAAACCGAGTATGTATATGGTTTTACTACCCCTGGTAGTAAGTAGAATCGAACATATACAGCCAAGTCCGTGTATTTATTTATCTTTATTTGTTGCATAGTGAAATAAAATAATTTTAACAGTTTTGCAAAATTTAAATTTTTGCCAATTATATGTTTTTAAGTTGCATTCAAATTTGTACTTTCCAGGCGATCTATTTAACTTGTCTGAAATTTCGCATAGATGCTTTATTTCGATTTGTAACTTGTAAAATTTTTCGAACTTTTTAATCAAGAATTCGAAATTTTTTTTTTAATAAAACATTCCTTATTTTGTACTCTACCATTATTAAAAAAATTATTTTGTTAGGTCGGTTACAGTAAAAAGTTATAACGATTTTTTTGCGACCATGTTTTTTCTAATAGCACTTTTTTCTTTAAAGTAACGAATAACTTTGCACAAATAAAAAAAATTTATGCTAACTTCACAATAATTGCTGCCTATATTTTTATAATAAAAACTAAGTTTGCTCACTTTTCGCACATATACACAACTTTTGGCGGAAAATTAAGCATCCAGATTAAGCATCCAAAATATTTATTCGATTAAAACAAAATTCAGCATATGTTTATTGTTCCAAATTGTATCAAGGCGCGCCAAATTTGAAGGAAATTGTTTAATATTTAGATAGTTAACCTTCTAATGTAGTTAGCAGCAAATTTGATTTATGCGATAGGCAAACTCATATTATTAATAAACATTGTAGGTTAACTAAGTCTAAATATTACTTTTGGCGGAAAACTTCTAGGTTAAGCATCCGAAATTTGTATCCGATTAAAAAAAAAATTGAGCATATGTTTATTCGCTCAAATTTTAGTTAGACGTGCCAAATTTAAAAAAATTTGGATAATATTTAAATATAGTTAACCTACAAATGTAGGTAGAAGTCAATTTGATTTATGAGACAAACTCATATTTATAGGTTAAGTTTAAATATAACAGGATTTCCACCAAATTTTGAAATGTGATGCAAAATTTAAGTTTTGCTTAGTTTTGTTCGAATCGAATGAAGATTTCGGATACGTTGATGCAAGAAGGTCTTTATTAACTTTTTCCAAATTATGTTTCATTATTATAAAATAAGTTAAACAAAACAAATTTCTTTGAAATATTTTTTAATTATATCGGAGGTATCGCGGAATAGTGCAAACAAAAATTAAAATAAACACAACAAGTATAAGAAGTCACAGACTTCTTGATTTAAATTTGTTTTTACAAATTTCTTTGCAAACTAAAAAAAAATCTCTATCCCTTTATACAGATGCTATCAGTAATGGGTTAATGTATATGCCCAAATAATAGTGGAAATAGCACACAAATAAGAAATTTAACGCATTTGTGCATTATTATTCATTAGTTTAACCCTTTAACTACCGACTTTTGGATGAATCAAAGCATCCTGCGATATTTTTATGAAATCTAATAAGTACTACATTCATATTTAACCCCCAAATACGTATTTTCGTTTTTTTTTTAAGTTTTGAAATTAAAATTTATATGGAATTCGAATCGAAAATTTGAAAAAACAAATATGAATTTTTTAAATTGACATGAAATTTACTTTATTCGAAAGATAATCTTCTGGCATTAAAATTTAAATATGACTTCTGCACATGACCGCCACGGCTGGCTCAGACGTAGTCTAATCCGGAGGACCAATTTTCGATGACTTTTTCCAACATTTGTGGCCGTATATTGGCAATACGCGGCTAATGTTGTGCTCCAAGTTGTCAGTCGTTACTGGCTTAGCAGCGTAGACTAGCGACTAGGCCAATTTACGGGTCCGAAACGTGAAACTATGCGGTTACCAAACGTTACCTTCAATAAATCAATTGTGGCACGAGCTGTGTGACATGTTGCGTCGTCTTGTTGAAACCACAGCTTCTGCACATCATGCTTGTTCAATTAATGAACTAAAAAGTCAATAATCATGGCTCTATAGCGGTCACCATTGACGGATAGACTTATTGGGATCTTCCTCTACGCTACGCTCTACAACAGCAATGACTTCATTTGTACGCACTGTACAACGTCTCTGTAGATGCATATTATCATTTAAAGTAAACGTGGTGCGAAAACGTTCCATATTTAATCGAATTAATTGCGATACGTATTTCGAACAGAACCATAATTTTCAAAATAAATTTGCACAATTTGTTGTTCATTCGTCAGTATATTCATGTTGAAATGCCAAACCAAACTAAACATAAATCACTTCACAACTGACAAAATGGCCGACAGTTAAAAAAGTATTGCCAACATAAAGTTCTATACCTGTATAAAAAAAACACTCTTTAGTTTAAGGGCCGTTAAAAACTTTTTTAAAAACTAAATTTTTTGAATCCTTAACATAAAACCCATTTTTTTGCAAATTTTGTTAGACGCTTAGTTAAAAAATTGAAAAAAAAAAAATAAATTTCGGAATATTTTAAACTTTTAAGTTCATTCTTATTTGAAACGATAACAATTTAGCACTTTAACTGTAAATTTCTTCATTATCTTTTTTTAATTGAAAATATTATACAAAAAACTTTAAATTAACTGTTATTTTTTAGTTATTTTTAGAATTGCCGAGCCGTCTTTGCCTTTTTGTGAAAATGTTGCTTTATTTTTGTGATATTATGTATTAACTTTGTTGTCAGTTTAAAACTTGCCCCGATTATCGTATATGCTTAGTGGAAATAAATCCTTTTAAAAAACCATAAGAATATACCAGTGTTGCCATTTTCAAAATATATGAATTTCGAAGTACGACACATAATTTTTCCCGTTCTAGTGTCGGTTTTGTTGCACCGAAGTAGAACATGTACCCACTAAAAAAGCTTCAGAAACTACCCAGCCAGAAAAATACGAATGGCAAAGCATTGGCCCAGTGCTTTCAACGGTGGTATGAGCGTAGGCAGAGCGTTGGATTTCTGAAGATTTAAGTGCTTTGCCAACCCCAAAATGATAACAACGGGCAGGGATTGGCCGTTCCTTTTTAAAACATTGCCAAAGCACTGGCAAAGTACAAAAACTATACTTTGTGTTGACTATAATAGGAGACCTTAATTTTCTTAACTTCCAATAAATTGCAATTTATTTTTGAATTTTTCCAATCTTGTAATTTTAAATTTTATAAAGGTATAGATTAAAAAAGTTTTTAAATACGCTAAATTAGCAATTTTTCTACAAGGATCCTTTGAGCAAAAATGGTGCTGACTTTACTGACTTTTTTTTAGTGTATGAATTTGATTTGAACACCATATGCTTATGGTTAGTTGATTTTAAATTCATTTAAGATTTAAAAAAAAGGAATAAGAATTAAGTTTTAAAGTATGTGAAATAAACTTAAAAAATACTATTCATTTGTTATTTTTATTAAACCCTGCTAACTTATTTAAAAACAAGTACATGCATTAAATTTCGTTTTTATAAACGGTTGTAAATTTAGTAAATCGAGCACTGGCAAAGCGTTGGGAAAGCGTTGTGAACAAGCGCTGTGCCACTGTTTGTATTATGTTAACAATTGTAAATTTTGTAAATAAGTACTGGCAATGCACTTTTTGACAATGTTGGGAAAGCGTTCTAAGCCAGTGCTGTGCCAGTGCTTTTTTATTTTTACGGTTGTAAATTTGTAAATCAAGTACAGGCACAGCACTTTGAACATACGTTGGTAGAGCTAGGGCTGCGCCAGTGCTTTTATTATTTTACTGTTGTATATTTTGTTAATTAAGTACTGGCAAAGCACTTTTTACTAACATTGGCAGAGCGTTGTAAATCAGTGCTTTGCCAGGACTTTATTTGTTGGACCATTGGCAAACAGTACTCTGCCAGTGCTTGATTTTAAGACGATTGGCAATTTCTGACTGGGTAGTTTTAGCTAGATAGAACTTACATTTTTACTGGAACATGTTTGAAAATCGTCATAGTTGGAAACCGATTATAAAAAGTATTCTCGGGATAAGGATTCGGATTCCTACATAATTAATTAGTAAAATGGTTAACAGTTATGTGACAACGATTTAAAAACAATTCAACCTTGTCTTGAAATCCATTAAAATATTGGCTAACATTAATTTGGGTTTTTTAAAAAATCAAAACAGAATTAAAAATTGTCTATGTATTAGAATATATTGCCCAGATGCTTAAGGATCGCTTTCACTCGATTTTAAACAATTTGATGACATTTTATATAGCGTTCCTTTTTTCTACGTTTTTCTTGTAATTTTTTTAGCCAAAGTTATGAAAACTGACAAGTTTTGGGATAAAATCCATATTAAAAATTTAACCGGTTAATCGGACTATTTAACCGGTTATTCGGTTATTCGGAATATAAAAAGGTTACAAAAAAATAATTCGGTAGTAACATATGTCGTCTCGATATCATTTAAAAAAATATAAAAATTCAATCACGGCTTAAAATTTGTTCACGTGGTAAAATGTTATAACTAACAACTTTAGTTAAATAACAGATTTAAACGAAAACAGCAGAAAGAATTATCTCAACCGAATTGGAACACATACAACAGTCGCATATAAGTCGACTTATTACAAATATATTCAAAAGTGCAGACACTCTTTCGATTAAATTAAGTTGGCATTTATACACTAATAGAAAAAAATTATTAAACATTTTTGCTAAATCTACTAAATAAGAAAATAAGAATTAGTTTAAAATGACGTTGCAGCAAAAAACTGCTAAAATTAGCATTAGTTTTTTTGAGCTAAATATAAGTAAGATAAGAGTAGCAAAAATAAATCTGTGTAATCTGCAAATATAAGTTATATTTGAACTAAATTTTAGTTAATTGAAATTAACAAATTAATGTGCTGAAATCCGAAAAGAATTTGTGGAATATACCAAAAATATCATAAAACATCTAAAATTAAAAAAAAATTTGTGAATTTTGTCAAAGCTAATAAAAATCTGTCCTTCTAACGGTCTGTTTTTGTAAGACGTGTCACTCAAAAATTCGTGTAAATGAGTGAAGAAATTCATTTTGGGGTTTTGTATCGCAAATGTCACTTTGAATTGAGTGAAAACGTAAGAGTTGTCGTTTTCGTCTCTTTTTTTGGTTTCCACAATGCGATTTGAAACGTCACAAACGTCAAAAACAGACGTTCACAAAAAAGTATTCGTCAAAGAAAAAAGGCAACAGAATTTAATATTAAAAAAAAATACAGTAAAACTCGGTTAAGACGAACCCTCGGTTAATACGAACTAATTTAAAAGTCCCGACGTTTTGGCAACAATTTTCATATAAAATTTATCTTTAATACGAACCCGCGGTTATTACGAACTGTTTTAAAGCAGTAACAAAAACTCGTTTTCATACAAAGAACCATGTTTAGTACACTCTTTATCCGTTTAATGGGATAGACCTAATATGAATTTCATATCCTTATATGACTTTCTAGATATAGATGCTAATGTTTTGACGTCACATAATTTATCAGGTTAATCCTGCCGATGTTGAAAATTGTCAAGTGATATATTCGAACAAAATCGTGTGCCGAAGAAGCTGATAATCATATTTTGGTAATAGAAAAACTTATAATGAATGAAATCCTTAATTCAGTCATTCAGAAAAAAATAACAGAAGAATTTTAATTAAATTTTTAATTGTGAATGCATGAAATGCTAATTTTATTTTTATTTATGTAAAAAATCTTGTTTTTGTTTTAATAAATACATATTTTTAATCGTTAAAAATACCCGCTTAATCGAACCTCGCTTAAGACGAACTAATTTTTTTTAGGTCCCTCGGAGTTCATCTTAACCGGGTTTTACTGTAATACTTTTTAACAAAAAATTGTAATAAAAAAAGAATAATGATTTTTATTTTTATTTTCATTTATATTTATTTACATTTTAAGTTGTAAATGTTTTTGTTTTTTTTTTATATAAATTATATTTTTATATCCACTTTTTCTAAACAAAATAAATTAATTTTTTTTCAAGCAAAAATCAGCTGTTTTTGTTTATATTTCATTTATAGTGTTGGGTTGCCATCTACCAACGAAAAATGAGTTATTTGTATATGAAATAAACTAACAAAAACCGAAAAGCAATGTCATGGCAATCTCTACTGTTTGACATAACATAAAGCTTAACGTACTCAAACGTAAGTCACACGAACGAATTATAAAAACTCATTTCCTTACGTATTCGTTCGGGTGCCACACGTTCGTCTAAAATTATACACGTATTGTAAAAACAAGCCGTAAAATTAGCAATCTAAAATTTTTTGGCAAAAATATCTGTTAACAAAATATACTGTTATTTGAATTCTACTAAATTCAAGGTAAATATAGCAAACATTTTGTTATATTACAGTTTTTGTTTGCTATCTGTGGTCTATAAATATTTAGTAAAAGTTTTTTCTAATTTTATGAATTGCTATTTTCAATTAACTAAAATTCAACTCGAATATAACTAAAATTTGTTAAGTTAACAGTTTTATATTTCTGTTTTAAGTTAACAGTTAAATGTTCTTATTTTATTAATATTTAGAACAAAAAAAATCTGCTAATTTTAGCAGATTTTTTTCTACAACTTTATTTTTAACTAATTTTTAGTAGCATTTTCTGCTATTTTTACAGCCTTAGTTCTTTGAGTGTAAGCATAATTTTTAGCTTGATCCAACTAAGATTCCGTACCAAAGCGCTAGTTTTTATATCAGCTAAAACACACGTTTTATATACCAGAAGGTGTCTTCCTTTCCTTTGGTACACTCAAATAAAAAAGTTTTGTATAAAAATTGGTTAAACATCCAGAAAACGAACACGGTAGTAGCAACTGTATTGTTGTCTATCGAATGTATCGGCTGCTGCAACCGAATTTTTTGGTTATAGCATCAACCATGCTATTGAATTAATACAATTTTTGATACGACAATAGAATATTGATTGCCTCAACAAGAATTCGGTGACAACAATTAAAAAAATTAATAGTTATAACCGAGTCCGATTTTTGAAAAAAAAGGTTTATATCCAATTTTAAAGTTTTTTTTTTTACTAATTGTTAGTATAAACCAGTTTTTCAGTGAAAATGTTAATATTCTCTATTTACAAGTTACTAAATGTCTTACTAATTTTCGTTGCTGATTTTAACCAAATATTTAACTAATTTTTTTAGACCCGAGTTTCTAAAATTAGCAATAAAATGAAAATGAAAATTATTGAAGTTCGAGGCCATACTCTATATTTCTTTATTAGGATATTGTCCTAACAAATAATTTATAGAGTTTTTGTTTTCAAATTTATTAATTGACCACTTTCAGGAATGTGTTGATAGATCTATTTCGGGAATTTTCTAGGTTCCCATCATCAGAACACGTTTTGAAAGAAGTAACAATCCCATGCAAAACATCAACATTCATATAAACTAGTTTCCCTCACTACATAAGAACTAATTAATATATGAATTCGAAGTTAAAGATTATCACCATTGATCAAAAATAAATTGAAAACGTGTTTGTTATGTGCAAGGTCCACCTTTGGAGGATATTCAATACAAGTTTTTGTTTTTTTCCTCCTTTTTTATAAACATAAACAGGGGGAGTAAACTAGACCGTACTTTGTCTTTTATACAAGTTTGATATCATTTTATTAAAAATAAAAACATAAAAATAAAAACATAAAACATAATTTTTATTTTTAATATTTTACTCATTTTCTTTTTAATAGTTGAGAGCAAAGCTTGTACATTTTTATATTCTAATATATAAAAATAATGCTCAAAAAAAATAAAATTTTGAGTTTTTAAATTTTTAATGATTTTGCAAATCCTTAAAGATTTACTGAATTTTAGTAAAGTTACGAATTTCAAATTACTAGTAATTACAGACATGTTTTGCTAAAATTAGCTAAACGGTCTGCTGGCCTAAAAATAATTAATTTTTCTTTAAAATTATAGGTTTTTACGTAATTTTACCGACTGTTTTATTTGAGTTTACTAAGTAAAATACGATGACATAATTTTAAAATACCAAAAATGGAGTACACTAAAAAAAAAGTCAATAAAGTCAGCAACATTTTTGCTGTGAGAATCGTTGCTGCTAAATTCGGCAAATTTTTTGCTGAATTTACTAATTTTTTGCTGATATTAGCAATTTTTTTTTTTGCAAGGATCCTCTCTCTCAGTAAAAATGTTGCTGACTTTCTTTTTTTAGTGTAATATTTAACCCTATTAACAATTAGTTGCTCCTACCCATGAGATTGGGGAAGCTAACAAATCATGCGTCCCTTAGATTTCTCTCCTCTGCAATATATCTAAAGTTCATTAAAATTCGCGTTGGCTTAGGTATAATTATTATTTATTTTATTTACATGAATTACATACACTTGTTGAAATATATGCATCCTTAGGAGCATCTTTTCCATATGGTTCCTTTGAGTTGACATTTAAATAATAGAGACCGGCCGAAGTTCGAGGTGCACTGTATCCCATTGGAATAGCAACACCCGAACAGTTACCAAATTTTACTTCTACCATCGAAACACAAGGAAAGGCTAAAAAATTATTTTCATTACCGGGATAAACACTTTCAGCGTAGTATTCAATAGCACGTTCATGGGAACACGGTATTATAAAGCAATTTGGTTGTATGGCATTCAATCCTCCAACATAATAATCAACCGTTCCTAAAGGTTCAGCTTTGCCAAGACCGCCAGAATTTGTATGCATAATATCAACAAATGTTGCATCATTTTCACTTATAACTTGAATTGTTTTATCTGTACTAAAACAGGGATTGGCAGGATCTAAACCAGTAATGTGAGGTATTTTTACAACCTGCTAAATCGAAAAAAATTACGACCGGTAGAGCCAACTATTTGAGCTCCTAAGCTATGACCTATCAAATGTATGCTAAGCGTTGGATGTTCTTGCACCAATTTATAAAGACCGTCAGCAATTATTTTACCAATTAATTGGGTGTTTAATGCAGATGATACATATAATGTTTTTATAAATCCCGATGTATCCATAACCTAAGAATATTAATAATGGATTAACATTTAAGATAAATAACTGTATCGTTTTCGCATAATCGCTTAAGTGGACCTATCAAGTTTTTTAATTACACTGTTAAAACACTAAAAATGCATCGGAGATACGACTCATAAATTGTGATAGATTTTAGGACGTAGACCACTAATGTGTACACCAAATTTTAATATTAGCTCTACTTTTCGAATTATTTGCTAATTTAACGTTTACCAAAAATCTTGTTGTATTCTTTTAAATTTCTTAGTAATTCATATACCTGAATAAACTGAGGAAAACCTCATAATATATCGAATAGCTTTTAATATGGTTTTAAAGTATGGACTTTGAACATTAATAACCATATCAACTAATTGCGATTGGGTGAAGAATGTAGGATATCCGAGCAATTAAAATGAAAACTTCACTTATTTCTCTTTTTTGTGAATATTATAAAATCTCTTACAAATTTACAAAATTTTAGCACATGGTGTTTATTTATAATCGACTTAATTAATTTTAGCAAAAGAACTATCAATTTCATATCAAAATTTTCCAAAAATTCAATCAGAAGTTCAAAATTTTTAAAATTTTTTTTATTTATTTTTTATGTTATTAATTAATAATCATATAATTACAAATTATATACTATTACCCTAACCGAGCACTAGGTACAAAGGACTTCGGCGCGTTGTAGCGAAAACACACCAGTGCCTCTGGTGGGAATCGAACCCACGACCCCCGCACTGACAAGCCAGCACGCTACCAACTAACCTACCGGGGCGCACGAAATTTTTTTAAAAATTAATTTTGTATGAATTTAGTATGGGGAAAATAAAAAACAAATACACTTTTGAACATGCCTAATTTAAAATAGGTATTTTTCAAGAAAACGCGCTTTAATTAACTGGAACTTTGTTGGTATTGATCAGAAAACATGTGTTAAACATATTTGAATATTTATTTAGTTTTAATTCATAAAAATATATACAATTTTTTTGTAAAGGGTGGTTAAATTGTAAGGGCCGATGTTGAATGTGAACCACACCTAAACGCCAAGTTTTTTTCCGAATTTTATTTGACATTTCTCTATTTCAGACTTACTCAATTTGAACCATGGAGAGATACACAATCCAACAACGTGTTAAAGTTATCCAGACTTATTATGAAAATGGGCGTTCAAATCAAAATGCATATCGTGCACTTCGTGATTTTTTTGGTCAATTTGATCGTCCAAATGTGCGTACAATCGCAAAAAAATCGTGGAAAAATTCGAGCAAACCGGGGTCTGTAGAAGATGTGAGAACACCAGTGCATGCTCGTACAGCTCGTACTGCAGAAAATATTGCTGCTGTTCGCGATAGTGTGGCTGAAGAGCCGTCCACCTCAACTCGTTGTCGTGCCCAACAATTGCACCTCTCACGCTCGTCGTTGATGAACATTATGCATAAAGACTTGCATTTACACGCTTACAAGGTGCAATTGGCTCAAGAACTAAAGCCTCTTTCTTGACCATTCCAAACGTCGTGAATGGGGCAGAATAGTGGCAAGAAATGGCAACAGTGGATGATCAATTTTCGAAGAAAATCATCTTCAGTGATGAGGCACATTTTCACCTCAGTGGATTCGTCAATAAACAGAATTGCCGCATTTGGGCGAATGAGAATCCAAGAGTGATTGTCGAAAAACTAATGCACCCACAAAGAGTGACTGTTTGGTGCGGTTTATGGGCTGGGCGGCATCATCGGGCCGTATTTTTTCCAAAATGAGGCCGGTCAGGCAGTTACTGTGAATGGTGTTCGCTATCGTGATATGATAAAGAAATTTTTATGGCCCGAATTGGAAGATATGGATGTGGACGATATGTGGTTCAGCAGGACGGTGCCACTTGCCACACAGCTAACGAAACAATGGCTCTTTTGCGCAACAAATTCAATGGCCGTGTTATCTCACGTAATGGCGATGTCAATTGGCCGCCAAGATCATGTGATTTGACACCGTTGGACTTTTTCTTTGGGGTTATTTGAAAGAAAAGGTGTACGTCGATAAGCCAGCAACAATTCAAGAGCTAAAGGATGAGATAATTCGGCACATTAACGGCATAGAACCTCCATTATGCCTCAGCGTCATCGAAAATTTGGACCATCGAATGGAGGTGTGCCGCCGTGGTCGCGGCGCCCATTTGGCCGACATTTTGTTCCATACATAATTGAGTAATACCATATATCATAATAAAATAAAATTACAATAAATTTCCTAAATAGTTTGTGTTTTATTCAAAATCAACATCGGCCCTTGAAATTTAACCACCCTTTATAAGTTAATTTTTCTTTAAACTATTAGAGAAAGTACGCGAGTTTTTTCACAAATTATGTAGCTTTTGATGTTCACTAAAGGTACGTATTAAAGTCCAGGAAATTTCAACTTTAAATAGATGCATAGAGGATATTATTGAACTTTTCAAAACGTGTACCATATTAAATTAAGGACAATAGTTGATACAATTTGAATGTTGCAAAAAAGTTGCGTTATTATTTGAAATTTTGTATTATTTTATACAAAAGTTATCAAAAAATTTAAATTTCCTAAAAGAAGTATTTTGCAAATATTTCTTTAACTAAAGCTAACTTTAAAAATCTAAGGCCATATTCGTCATCTGCGTCCAGAAGTATTTTAGAAAAAAAAAATGTTGCAACCCCGATACATTTTCAGATTTTGTTGAACAGTGTTATCATTAATATCCTCATTCAAACGTGTTTAAATCCCATTTAATTAGAAAAATATAAAAAAGTTAAATTTATGATATTTCACAGATCTGAAACATCGATATAAATTAGAAATACACTACCAACCAAATTAAAAATTTTTGTAGAACCTGGCTTTGAAACACATTTTTTAGTACATATTTGTGGTATGTTGTATCCAAATCTCTCAAAAATTGTTCTTTTTTCACTTGCCGTATTTAATAAATTGCGGTTTCTATATTAACATCATTCACCATTTTTTCTTATATTTTGCTTCCTCTTCCGAAATCGAAATCATGATTTTTTTTTTTAAGAGTATATGTATGTATTAGAGTTCGTCAGAAAAGTATAAAGTTTTCTTTTTTTTCGAGATATCATTACTTTTAAAATGTTTTTGAAATTGAAATTTGGTTACTACTACACAAATTCGGCTATTACGAATTTCAGACGGTTGGCACACCTAAACATTAGTTCCACAACAAAGTTTGGTTAATTCAACTGAATTTTAGTTGCAACACAAAAAATATTCAGAAATCTAATGAAAATATTGTTGTACTAACTGAATTTATAAGTTGTTACCATTAACATACACTTTTCAATTCTGTTGGCACGTTATTTCTCTGTAAATTCGTACTCCTTCCACAGGCAAGCACGCGGCGGCCAAACATTTTGATTTGGTCGCCCTTTTTCTGCAGAGCAAAAACTGCTCTATTTATATGAAGTTTTGAATTCACATTTTGATTCTACACCAAAAATTATTTAAAAAAGGTTTTGCCCCATTTTAAAGTGCACGATTTAGCAAATAAAGTGGTCAGAAAAAATCAAATTTTTTCAAAAAACTTATAAAGTACTTTTTTATTACAATTATTACAATCAAAAAGTATTTTTAGCTGAGAAAAGTGGTGCACTTTATGGTAACCCAGTTAAAAGTTAATAAGTTTTCAAAATGTTGTCTTTGCTAAAATGTAATATTTTTTTTTAACAGACC
Organism: Delia radicum; assembly: GCA_021234595.1. NCBI lineage: Eukaryota > Metazoa > Arthropoda > Insecta > Diptera > Anthomyiidae > Delia > Delia radicum. The sequence continues at coordinate 157,890,671 of CM037851.1, read as the reverse complement.
GCGATACATCGAAAATGTTTGTGGCATTTTTCTTAGCTCAAAATACTTTCTCATTGGTGTGTGCAAAAAAGAAATATTTTTTGTTATTTTTTACAAAATTTATACCTTAATAATGTTTTAGCGGCTCGCGATATGTCAAAAATGTTTATACCATTATTCTCAGTTGGCAATACATTTTATTGTGTGTGATTCAAAACTTTATTTTTAAAAGGTTTTGTATGAGTTTTCCATCCGCTATAGTGACTAAGCAGTGTACTTTAAAAATCGGGAAAAAAGTTTTTTTTTTTAAAAAATTTTTGGCTTAGAATCAAATGTCAGGTTCAAATTTCATATAAATTATCCCGTTGCTCTGTAGTAAATTTTAAAACAATAATAACGCCATTTTTTTACTGCTGCAAAAACCGTGAAAAAAGTAATGATATCCTAAAATGAAATTTTTGTGACGAACTCTAACATATATGTACACAATATTATCTTTCATTTGAATATAATCATTTCGGTGTTTGTTTCAAGATTTCTCACCGGTATTGCGGTATTGAAAATTTTGAGTCTTTAGTTTTATCCTTACAAATGTTATGTATGCAAAAAAACAAATTAAATGTTATCACTACGCATGAACTAAATTGAGCATTGGAAATGAACTAATTCTTGTAGTAAAATTCCATTGAAAATATTCTGAAATATTTAGAAAAGAAAAGAGAAATGGTGTATGTAAAGTCAATTTGACGCTTCATAGGTCCAATGCAAAAATGCATTAAAATCATACAGATAATTCTCTGAGTGTAGGAATTTCGACTCAAGCGCGTATGCGAAAATGATACAGATATTATTATTATTATAGTCCATTTCAACTGACCACAAAGTTAGAATCATTCCTACAATGATAAGCTTTTGCCAATAATTTTGATTTATCATATTCGAGACCCGTAAGCCAACCACTAACAAATATTACTAGCGGCTTGTTGATATCATAAATTTCGCTATGTAATATTTTTTGAATTTCGTTTAAGAAAAAACTTTCACTTTTACAGGGTGTTCTTAATTGAAATGCAATTTTAGTTGCATCTATTGCAGTATTAGGTTCTTTGTTTTTAACGCTAAATAGTAGGAACCTGTAAAGGAAGTGTTAATCACGAAAGTGTTAATAAAGAAAGTGCTTAAATTTATATAATTACTTACAAAGTGTATCGATACTTCCAAATATGGTTGTTTCTGCTGATCCAAAGATCCATTCTATTGGAGTTTCTATTAAATCAGTGAAAAAAATCAAATACGTGTCCTTTTACTGTTGGCTCATAGCCCATCAAATACAGAACAAATATTACATTTAATAATGTTAAATTCATTTTTAGCGTTTTAAGGAATTTGTGTTCAAAATTTGGCTTTTATAGAAAATGTGACTAAAAGTCGTGAAAATTATAATTAACTCTAGAGATAAATATTAATGAATTTCGTGTAATATTCATGTAGTGTGTGCAAGTATGATAATTCTAAACTAAGGTTTCCATTAGAGCGGCATTTTTTCAAACTTTCGATATTTATTTTCAACTTTCGATATTGGGATTATATATGTAGGTCTTAAAGTTATGTGGTGCGAATTTAAGAAGAATCGGAAAGCTGATTTTTACAAAAATTTTGGGGGGATTTTTTTTTTTAAAAATTACCCTAAATTTTTTTTTTTTTGGTATTGAACTGGAAAAGTAGAAATTAAACTGTTTATTTGAACATAATTGTGTCAATATTGATTAAAAGATAGCTTGAAAATTTACCTACAAATATCTCGGAAAAACAGAAAGTTTTCAATGTCATGTATGAAGAAAAACTTTATTTGAACAATTTCAATTTAATGTTCAGATTATTGTAGCATTCCAAAACTAATAAAAAATTATGTGTCGCAAGACATTTAAGATCTTTCATTACACGCCCGGTTTTATTACAAATGGTCCCAAATGGAAGAAATTAATTAATTATTTTTTTTTTTTTGAATATCGTTAACCCGTGACGCAAAACAGCCGAAAATGACCCATTTTGGAAAAATAGTGTATTATTATTATTGTAAAAATTTTAAATTTCGAAAAAAAATTACTTTTTATTTAATTTATGTGCGCTCCGGTAGGCTAGTTGGTAGCGTGCTGGCTTATCAGTGCGGGGGTCGTGGGTTCGATTCCCACCATAGGCACTGGTTCTGTTTTCGCTACAACGCGCCGAAGGCCATAGTAGTTAGTGCTCGGTTAGGGTAATAGTATATAATTTGTAATTATATCATTATTAATTAATAAAATAAAAAAAAAAAAATTAATTTATTGATTTAATATACTCAACATAAATCAGATATGGAATTCTGATTTCATCGGATATCATTAACCCCACTTTAGCCAGGCATCCGAAATGACAGCAAATTTTATAAAAAAGCAGAAACGACTTTTTTTTTAACTAATTTTAAAGATTTTTTAAATGCCTAATTTTGCAGATGTCGATTTCTATTTTTTACAAAAAATGTTGGCCAAAAAATACCCAATAGGAAATTTACTGAATAACACCTTTCATAATTTTCGGAAAAATATCACTTACATTTGATAAGACTATAATTATATTTACATTTATTAACGAAATTTGATACCGGAATGTTAACGTATATCTTTTATGTATTTTCATAAAAAAACTATAATAAAATATTTGCAAAAAATCTGTCCTATTATTGAAAAAACTGGATACTCCATTGAAATCAGCGTGGCGTGATTCATTTAAAAATAATTGGGTCTTTAAAGTTGTTGACTTCTAGAAATTTTAATTTTCAACTTAAATATATTGCCGACCTCCGGGGTTTGAAAGATTAAAAATCAAAATTTAAAATCGATGTTACGTAACTTATTTCAAATTTCATTGCAATCGGACCACTAAATAAGAAATGGCCGAATATTATTAAAGATTAAATAAAGAATAATTAAAGATTTTTAATCATCTATAAAATACAATAAAAAATCATTTAATTTTTTAATTTAATCGGACTTCAAAGGCAAACAAAAAATATCAAA